>PVKU01012658.1:0-33914 GCA_004027475.1 Anoura caudifer | reverse complement strand
CAGTCCTCAGGGCCAGGTGTTTGGGAGTGGGCAGGTGGAGGTACAGAGGGGCGGGGGTGGCCTCCAGGATCCTGACCTCTGCCCCCTGTCTCGCAGAGTGCCTGCCTGCCGTGCCCCCGGGTTATGACGACCCCCAATAAAGGAAACAAGGCCTTGAAGGTGAGCGGGCAGGGGGAGCGCATCTCGGGGCTGGGACGGGGCGGCGGCTGCCCGGCCCGTGACTTGTGTGCTGTGCCACCCCCAGGTGAAGCGGGAGCCTGGCGAGAATGGCACCAGCCTGACGGACGAGGAGCTGGTGACCATGTCGGTGCGGGAGCTGAACCAGCACCTGCGGGGCCTGTCCAAGGAGGAGATCGTGCAGCTGAAGCAGCGCCGGCGCACGCTCAAGAACCGCGGCTACGCCGCCAGCTGCCGCGTGAAGCGGGTGACGCAGAAGGAGGAGCTGGAGAAGCAGAAGGCGGAGCTGCAGCAGGAGGTGGAGAAGCTGGCCTCTGAGAACGCCAGCATGAAGCTGGAGCTCGATGCGCTGCGCTCCAAGTACGAGGCCCTGCAGAACTTCGCCAGGACCGTGGCCCGTGGCCCCGTGGCGCCAGCTCGGGGCCCCCTTGCTGCCGGCCTGGGGCCCCTCGTCCCCGGCAAGGTGGCTGCCACCAGCGTCATCACAATAGTAAAGTCCAAGACGGACGCCCGGTCGTAGGGACGCGTACTTGCCCAGGCGGGTCTGCGAGGGGCCATCAGGCGCGTGTGATTTCAGCAGCCCTGTCCCCTCCCTCCCCCTCCCTCCCTCCCTCTCCTCCCTCCTCCCTCCCCTGCGAAGCACAACCCGCACCCCAGGTGCACCGGGCTGCGCCCCTCGGTCTCGTCGTTGTCATCGTGTGTCTTGTGTGTTGGGATTGGTCAGTGCGGCGGTGACGTGGGGTCGCCCAGCCCCCTTTGCACCGAGGCCACGTGGGCTTCCGACCCGGAGCTGGCCCTGTGGGAACGATGGGAAGACTGAGCAGCTGTGGGGCTGCCGTGTCCTGAGCCGGGGCCGCTCCCTTCCGCACGGCCCACAGGCCCCGGCAGCGGCTGGGCTGGCGGGGTGCTGGGTGGTTCGCTCGCAGCTTGGCCAGCAGGCGTAGGTGGGCTCTGCTTCGAGAAGCTGGGTGTCCTTGAGGGCCCTGGACAGGCAGGCCAGCGGCCCGGCAGCGGGGCGGGGCCCTTGGCACGCTCCCCTGGCGCGTTGCACTGAAGAAGACCGAGTCGCTGGTGGTGCGCGAGCGTGCGTGAGGGCGTCCAGTGTCCTGCGGTGGGCCCCGTGTCACTGTTTACACGACCTGTCTGTGTGGTTACATAGCCCTTTATTTAAAGAGAGAAGTTTCTTTTACGAAGTTATTAAATTATATGTTTAAAAGCTAAGGAGAAAAAAAGAGCTGCAGAGTATTTATAAAACTGTCTTTTTACAAAAAACAAACGAGCATTTGACCGTATAAATGGAAAAGGGAAAAAAGTATAATAGAAACTTTGCTAGTTTAAAAAAAGGAAAAAAAAACAAAACAAAAAAATCCCTTTCTTGTAAACTTACAGACAAGTCTTTGTGGCTGTTGGAGTTTAGTTTTTATATACACAGAGTTATCAGATGTTATTTATAAAACTTAGTTTAAAAAAAAAAAAAAAAAAAAAAAAAAAAAAAAAAAGCCCAGCTGCGAGCGACCAGAAGGCGCGTCCGCCGTCCTCTTTGCTGACTCGTTTGCAATTGTACCGAAAGTGACTTACTCCCTGCCCTTCCCGCTCCCATCTCCTGCCGGTGCCGTGTCGTCGTGCCTGGTGAGGTCTTGTGCAGCGTCTCGTGCTGGTGCTTCTGGTGACCTTTGACCTGTGGGTGTCACTTCTTGTGTCTGTTTTCCCGTGTTTGTTTTCGGAATTGGTTGTGTTTTGCTTCTGCTGGCTTGCGGGGCCCAGGCTGGGGTGCCGGGCAGGACCTGCTCTGGCAGTTTCGGGGTGGGGGGGAGGTTCTGTGTCCACCAGCCCGGTGTCTTTGGCCTCGCCGCCTGCCCCAGGCCTGCAGGAGGCCCGATTCAGGGCTCTGCTGCCCCCGGACCTACTACCCTTGGCTTCGTGTGTGTGTGTCAGGCTTGGGCTGATCCAGCAGCAGGGTAGGTGAAACTGGGGGCTCTCCCGGGGCCCCACATGCTGCTCCCATGCTCACCACCTCTGGCCCTGGATGGGGGCTTTGCAGAGACCAGGGAGTCACTGTGGGTGCCCTCGGGGCCACAGCCACGCTGCCTGCCCTGCCTGTCTTCCGGTGTGCGGTCGCCCTGCTTTGGCTCTGGCCGCTGCACCCCGCTTTGTTTCACAGGGGCCTCAGCCGGGGCACCCAGGGGCCTCCTGACCCCAGAACTGCTTCTGTGCTGCAGGGTGGTGCTTCCTAGGCAGAGCGGGGCGGTTCCGGGGCCTACCTGGGGCAGGCCCTTGTGCCTGCCCGAGGGCCTTGGGGTCACCACCAGGGCCAGACAAGGGCTGCATCTCCAGGGCCAGGTCCCTTCCTGCCTCTCCCTGAACACGTTGGCAGCTCTGGGCTTCGGGCCTTCTTCCGCCTCCCTTTGGGATCTGTGTCTTCCAGGGACCCGATGCTTGGCTTGTTGGGGTCCTTGTCTCTGGGGCTGAGCCTGTCTCCCCATCCCAGCCTCTGGTGGAGGCTGCCGGTTTCCCATGCTTGGCTGGGAAAGCTCTTTGTAGTCACGGGAGCCTGCACTGTCCTTCCCCAGGAGTCTAGTGCCGTCCCCAAGGGCCTCCGCCTCTCCGTGAGGCTGCTGGTTGGCTTCTCTGGGGTGCCCTGAATGCCTGCGGAAGCACAGAAGTGCAACAGCGTGGCCTGGCAGGGTGTCACCTGGTGGGCAGCTGGGTTTCCATCCCGGTGATTGGCCCCACGCGCCCGTGGGGCAAGAGCCAGGGGTGTGGTGTCAGCTTTTTCCTTGTCAGTGGGCTGCTCTGGGTCCAGGTGTTTGGAGACACTCCTGGCTGTACCTGGGTCAGCCTGCAATGCTGATTTTGACTGTTGGCGCCACACCACTCAGTGGCTTCCTCCCCTCCAGTCTGCCTCTGTCTTAGGGTCCAGACAAGACATGTTGATGGTTGTAGCAGCAGTGTCCTGGAATCGAATCGTAATGATCCCTCAAGAGAGGTCATGCCCAGTCCGGGTGCTGAGAGGGCTAGGCCCTCCATGGCTGTGTACCATCCCCACTTTTGTCCTGGCTGGGAGGTGGTTGCCCTTCTCTGCACACTTCGGCCAGGCTGCAGACCTGGGGAATGGAGGGAAGAGGAGGGTTTTCCAGTGGGCGGTGCTGAGCAGAAATTGCAGGTCCTTGCTTTGGTTTATAGGAGAGGCGTCTGGAGTTAGTGAGGACATGGTTCCTTTCCGAGCGTTTGGATATGAAGCACCTGCCCCCTGGGCCAGGGGAGCGTCCAGTTCCCAGCCAGCCAGCCCTGCAGAGTCACTCCACCCTGTGTCCCCTTTCCTTGGTTTCTTGACAGCAGGTTCTGTGTCCACATGTGAGTGGTTGGTGTCTTTCTGGTTCTTGTTAATTCAGTTTTCCTGCCATGAGGGCGTCGTATTCCCTCTTCCTCTACTCAGCTTTTCTGACCCGGTGAATCGGGGGCTTTGGCCGAAGCCAACTCCCCCAAATGTGTCCACTAAGTAAACCGTACTGCGCCCCCCCTGCCCCGCCTCCCACTCAACCCCTCCCTGACCCCAGGACGGACACTCAGATTTCAGAGAACCTTGCGGGGACAGGTCCGCTCCTTCCCCAAGAACACCCCGGGGAGGTGCCCCCCCATCCCTGGCTGCCGCAGGCAGCACTGCCCTTTGTGCAGCCGGGAGGCGTGCTTCTCTCTAACTGGAGCTGTTCTTCTCTTGGTCTGCGCTCCAAGTCTGCGTGCCCAACCCTGACCGTCAGCAGCAGCCTCAGCGGTCAGTGCCGGGGCCCAGAGCTCTGATATGCTGTCACCTGCTTTGGGACCAGTGGTCAAGCCCCATCTGGTCCCTGGTGCCTCCGGGTCCAAGGTGGCCTGCTGGCCAGAGCTCCCATCCACAGCTGGGAAGCCTGGACCACAACCTACAGCACCATTTCCGCCCTGGGATCTTGTAAGCGACTTTTTTAGGCTGTGGTTTGGTGAAAGGAACCAACACATTAACGATTTTTCCCCCCAGAAGCCACTAAATAATTCTTTTTGGCGCGTTTTTGCCTTCCTGTTGGCCATCTGGTCTTGGAGCAGATGGGGAGACAGAGGTGTGCTCTTGAGCAGGCGGCCTGCCCTGCACTGGCCTGTGTCCTAGGCATGTGCTCTACCTGTGGGTCCAGTGGCACGCAGTTGTACCCCACCCTGGAGCAGCAGCCTGGATACCTGGGTGTCCCCAGTGAACTATGAGGAGTGACCCTTCCTTCTTCCCCTCCCCTCACTCTGCTAGTCCCGGAAGCCTTTAACCAAACGGGGGTGGGTGCGGCAAGCCTTCTCCTGGCATCTAGGGCAACAGGACAAGGGCTGCCCGGTGGTCCTGCTCTGTGGCTCTCCTGGCGCTGAGAGGGTGGGTCCGAGCAGAGTCGCTCGCACTCCGCCTGCCCTGCGCCGGGCTGAAGCCAGGGGTGGGTGGGGATACCCTGGGGTCCGCCCAGCGAGGGGGGATTGTTGGAGGTCCGGGTGGGGGGGCCTCGTGGGGGCGGCCCGCCTTGGAGCCACCCTGCCCTGTGCAGTATTTATTGCTAAATTATTGTCCAGGAGGGGCGGCACTGGGCCCGGCCCCGGGTATTTATTGCTGTACATAGTGTATGTTTGTGATATATGAGGTTTTCTTTATTTTGTATATGATCAATAAACTCCTTTTAAAAAGACTGGCAGGTGCTTCCTTCGGGCGGCGCAGGCGGGGCCGGAAGGGTGGGGTCTCGCGCGCATGCGTCAGCGCGCCGCCTGCCGGGAGGCGGAAGCGGAAGCGCGCGTCTCCCCGGGAGCGATGGCAGCCGGGGGTCTGAGCCGCTCGGAGCGCAAGGCCGCCGAGCGGGTGCGGCGGCTGCGGGAGGAGCAGCAACGGGAGCGCCTCCGTCAGGTACGCTGCCGCCGCGACCCCCACCCGCCCCGCGTCCTTGGCCCACGCCGCGCTCACCGTCCACCCCGCGCCCGCAGGTGTCGCTCATCCTGAGGAAGGCGGCGGCCGAGCGCAGCGCAGAGGAGGGCCGGCTCCTGGCCGAGAGCGCGGACCTGGTGACCGAGCTGCAGGGCCGGAGCCGGCGGCGCGAGGGCCTGAAGCGGCGGCAGGAGGAGGCAAGTCCTGCGGCGCCTTGGGCGGGTCGGGGCGGGCGGGACGGGGCCGTGCTCACGGCCGTCCTGGGGGTCTCGGCAGGTGTGCGATGACCCCGAGGAGCTGCGGAGGAAAGTGCGGGAACTGGCTGGTGCCGTGCGGAACGCCAAGTACCTGGTCGTCTACACGGGCGCGGGCATCAGCACGGTAGGGAGGCGAGGTGTGGGCGGCCAGGCACGGGCCGACTCCCGGGTCCGGGAGCAACTTGGGTCTCTGGGACGGAGGCGGGCCTCGGGCGCCCCCTGTTGGTTGTCTGACCCGTGGGTCGAGTCCTGATTCGCCAAAAATTCCCCTTAACAGCGGCTCTGAGGTTGAGAAGCTCGAAATGACTCCGTTTGAAACCTCATTAAGTAAACCGTTTTGAAGGCTTGTGTTCTGTGTCGTGCCCAGTTAAAGACAAGGGAGGAACATAAAAAAGGATATAATAGCTTAGCATTTGCAAGCACCTCACTTCAAACTAAGGTGGTGAATGCACTGTCCCAAGGTGGCATGGGAGAGCTGAGCCCCGAACTGCCCTGAGTCCCCATTCATTGTTTTACCGGGTGTTCGGAGAGAGTGAGTAGGAAGCAAGGCAGTGCAAATCAGAGGACGCCAGGTAAGGGAGACAGACGTGCTGGGTGTCCAGACGTGTTGTTGAGAAGCAGCCCTGGGCCGCGGCATGTGTGTGGCCAGCCTGGACACCGCGATGGCACGTTATTTGCCTAACGGGTGGGTGTGTGTCTAGTGCGACCCATGTGTAGACCCCGCAGAGGTGAACCCCGAGGCCCTCCATCGAGGAGAAGCTGGTAGGTGATAAGGAGGCACGTCAGCAAACGGCTGTCACGTGAAGCTGGCCGTGGCAGGTCCCCGGAGTAAAGCGCAGACACGCCCTCTGTGGTCTCAGAGCTGGGAACCCATTTCACCTGGGTTTCTGGGGGCAGAGGTTCCATGAGTGAGGGCCTTGGCAGGTGGGTGAGATTTTATGGGCCCAGGTGAGAGCAAGACTCCAAACAGGGAGCGAGCCCTGGAGGAAGGGCGTGCCGGTGGCGCGGAAGGCTCTGACTCACAAACAGCTGGCGCGCAGGCAGTCTGGTCCCCTCCCCCACAGCCGAGTGTGAGCTCGTCCGGAGGTTGTTTCCAAGCGGCCATTTCACCTTGTACAGAGCTGTGACTGGCCACAGAGAGCCCCGCGCTGCTTGTTAGTTTGCTCTGAGCACCACTGCGTGGGAGTCCGCTTTTTGACGTGAGCTCCAGCTTCTGATCAGGGTGGGCACTTTTCTGGGCTTAAGCAGCAGGCAGGAGACAGGGACCCTCAGAAGGGAGATCGCTCAGCCTAAGGGGCACAAGGCCCCTGGATCCTGGCACACTTTCTGTCTGTCGGCTTTGTTCCTCTGGACGGGGAACCCGGGAGACTCAGTCGTGTTTACGGTGCCTGGAGAGGCTAGCCTGTCCCCACGGAGGTCAGAGCAGAAAGCACTTTCCTCATCTGGATGGGAGAACTTGGGCAGAGTGGGTCACACCTAGAGGGTCACCTTTCTTCTGCACTGGCTAGGCTCTGGGGACACAAGTGAGCCTGACCAGTGCCCCCCTCGGTGTGGCAGACAAGAATGGCCGTACCTGGGGCTGGAGGAGCCCCCAGAGGGAGCAGGGTTCATTGGAGTCTGGGAGGAGGAGCTGGACCAGGTGGGAGTGAGGGTCCAGGCACGAGGAAGGGCACATACACACTCCATCATGGTTGCGGCAGGAGATGCTGAGCCCGTGGGGTGAACAGAGGCCAGTCCAAGGGTCAGCCTGCAACGTGTTGGGAGAAACGCTGGCTTCCTGTTCTTGGGGACTGTGCCGGTGCCTACAGTGGTGCCTGTTCACTGGGCTTATCTTCCTTTCCAACATGCAGGCAGCCTCCATACCAGATTACCGGGGTCCTAATGGAGTGTGGACACTGCTTCAGAAAGGCAGGCGAGTCAGGTAAGCAGCCCCGCACAGCCTTGCCCCGCACAGCCTTGCCCCGCAGTGAGCAGGGGCAGCGCGAGCCTGACCTCTGCTTCCCGCCCCCTGGCAGTGCTGCTGACCTGAGTGAGGCCGAGCCCACCCTCACCCACATGAGCATCGCCCGGCTACATGAGCAGAAGCTGGTAAGAGCCTGGTGTGGCTGGCTGGTTGGCTGGGGTGCTTGCCGTGCCTGTGGCACGGGGCCTGGAGTGCCACCTTGGTGCTTCTTCTCTGTGCCCACATGGGAAGGACTCACAGGAAACCTGGAGACCCTCTGTTGAGCCCCTTCAACCAAGGGGGCCTTCCAGGACCTGAAACATAATGACCCAAAAGAGCATCCGGGCCCGATCCCTGCCTGGCTGAGAGGGGGCAATGCAAACATTTGCCCCCCGGGCTGCTCCAGGTGCTTCAGAGTTGCAGGGGGAAGGCCATCCCGAGTCCTGCCAGGACCTGCCTGCTTCCCTGGTCCGGGGGCACCGGGCCAGCTGGACCCGGGCTGGTCTCGCTGCTGAGTGCCACTGTGTCCCCTGTAGGTGCAGCACGTGGTGTCTCAGAACTGCGACGGGCTCCACCTGCGGAGTGGGCTGCCTCGCTCAGCCATCTCAGAGCTCCACGGGAACATGTACATTGAAGTGAGCAACCCCTCTGGGGCTCCGGGGCCTGGGCCGGCCAGCGACTCTTGCTCACAGTGCACCCCCCCCCCCACTTTAGGTCTGCACAGCCTGCACCCCCAACAGGGAGTACGTGCGGGTGTTCGATGTGACGGAGCGCACTGCCCTGCATCGGCATCAGACGGGACGGGCCTGCCACAAGTGCGGGGCCCCGCTCCGGGACACCATTGTGCACTTTGGGGAGAGGGGGACCCTGGGGCAGCCTCTGAACTGGGAGGCAGCCACCCAGGCTGCCAGCAAAGCAGACGTAATCCTGTGTTTAGGCTCCAGTTTAAAGGTACACAGACGGCACTGTGGATGGGACGGGAGTGAACCTGCTGGCCGCTGGCCAGCTGGGCGCTGGACCCGCTCCCTATAGCCCTCTTCGCTGGTGTGCATGTGGTCCGTCTGTTCCCACAGGTTTTGAAGAAGTACCCGCGCCTCTGGTGTATGACCAAGCCCCCCAGTCGGCGGCCTAAGCTCTACATCGTGAACTTACAGGTAACTTGGTGCTCAGAGCTGCATCTTAGGCCCAGAGTCCCTGGGATGTTCCTGGCCAGCAAGCAGGCACCTCAGGGAGGAGCAAGGTGCTGACCTCCCTCACCTTCCTCTGCCCCCAGTGGACCCCGAAGGATGACTGGGCTGTCCTGAAGCTCCATGGGAAGTGTGATGATGTCATGCAGCTCCTCATGGATGAGCTGGGCCTGGAGATCCCCACCTACAGCAGGTGAGGGAACGCGGGCCCTGCCCTCCTTCCTGCCACGGTGTGGATGGGCTGTGTCTGTCTTCTCTCATGAGCTGAGCGTAGAGAGAGTTTTGAGGTGTTGCAGTGCCCGAGTGTCCGAGGTGTGACTGCAGTGTGGTGGCCTCTGCAGGGACTGGCCCAGGCGCCCTGGCTGACGTGACTCCCTGTGGGGAGAGGGAGTCTCCCCCCGTGTGCCTGGGTGCTCCCCCTGCACGGCAGACAGCCTGGAGGGGCGGCCCCAGATGAGCGGTGCTGCTCGAACAGGGTCTTGGTTTGGGGCGCTGGCAACCTCGGGGAGGCATGAAGAAACTGTTCCTTGATACAGAATTTGTGATAACTTAGATGTGGTATGTGTATTGAGTAAAAAGTTTACACTTTCTTTCTCTGTGAATTTTCAGGGTCTTATAGGGGAAAACAATAACCTCTTTTAATCAAAGGGTTCAAGAATTAAGGATCCCTTCACCTTCTGGGCCTGGCAATTCTTGTATGTTATGTTTGTGGTGTTCTGTAATGTGGGCCTATCGTGTACCGTACTTTTTTTTTTTTCCTTACATTAACTTAGCTCATTTTCCTTATCAGTGGTTATCTGTATCTTAAGTTTATAATATGTGGTTCTACATCTCAGACACATGACCTCACCCGGGAGCCTGTAGGCCACACCTCCCTAGTCAGCTGGTCTTCCCTCCCATCAGGTCTCCGGGTCCGGGAAGGGGGAGAGGGTCTGGTCCACCTGCCCCCGGCCTTCCAAGTGACAGTCGGGGCCCAGAGTTGCTAGTGGCTCATCCCTGCTGGGACTGCCGCCGCCCTGGCCGCGCGTACCTGGCCGCTAGGTCACCGACGAGGGACACGTCCTGCCGAGGCCGAGCTAGTCTGGGAGCCTCCCCCCTGCAGCTCAGGAACCGTGGCACTGCCACCGAGCAAAGGCCGCCTCCTCAGTCAGCTTCCCTGTCCTGGGGCATGCTGTGACTGCGAGAGGGCCCCGGGCGCCCCTGACCCAGCGTTCCCCTTCCGGCAGGTGGCAGGACCCCATCTTCTCTCTGGCTACCCCCCTGCGGGCCGGCGAGGAAGGTAGCCACAGCCGGAAGTCGCTGTGCCGAAGTCGCGAGGAGCTGCAGGCGGAGGACCAGGGTGCCCCTCTTAGCTCAGCCCCCATCCTGGGTGGCTGGTTTGGCAGGGGCTGCACCAAGCGCACGAAAAGGAGGAGAGTGACGTAACCCGTGCTTGACTGAGAACAACGTTGGCACTTTGCAGGTGGCTGGAGCTCTGATTCGGGGGCCGGTGGCACCCAGAAGGCCAGGACTGCCCCACAGGGTCTAGTGACAATTCTCTAGGAGTGACATCTTCACCGTGACCAGCTTAGCCATTTGTCTTGACGGGAAGCCCCTTGCACTACTGTGGCTGCCCCCCCCCCCCGCCCCCGCCATGGGCCTGAGAGTCGACACCTGGCCCATCCAGCCTCTTCTGAAGAGGTGGCAGCCACGCATTCCCGTGAGAACAGAACAGAACTCGGTTGTCTCCCACCTGGCGGGCCAAGAGGAAGTGAACGCTGCCTTACCTCATTCACCAGGCTACTCTCAGGGCCCTCGACCCCGTTTCCACTTCTTACTACGAATGTTAACTTTGTAGCAAACCTTTTTCTGCTTTGGTATGCGGCAAAGGGGCGGTTTGGAGCCTTGGCTCTCGGCAGACCTTTTTATTATTAAACATTTCTGCACTGTCTTCCCTTGCTGCTGCGTGTCTGCCTGTCCGACGCTGTCTGGAGCGGCTGCCCAGCCGGACTCCTTGGGGGCGTGGGGGGTGGGAGGTACTCCATGTGGTGCTGCCCCGCCCCTCCGTCAGGTGCAAGCTCAGGGGCTATGAGCGTACACCATTGGCGGCAAGCCAAGGGAGGGGGTGGGGCTTGACCCTGGCGAGGCGCGCCAGTGGCTGCACTCGGAGGGTGTGGCTCGGTTCTGGTGAGGCCGGTGGCGCACTCCATTGGTCGCGCCGGGCAGATGGGCGGGGTGGGGCTCGCCATTGGTCGTGCGCGCCTGCTGAGGTCCGCGTGACAGCGCGTGCGCGGGGCGGGGCAGGGCAGACGGCGGCCGCTCGGAGTTTCAGAGCCGGCCCGGGTAGCTGCTGCGGTGGGGTCATGATCCGAAACGGACACGGGGTGGTGGTGGTCGGCGCCGAGCGGCCGGGCCTGGGGAGCAGACCCGCCGTGCGAGTGTGGTGCGACGGCTGGTGAGCGCAGCGGCGGGCGTTGGCGAGCGTTGGCGGGCGGGGACCGGGTCGGGGCCGCGGTGGCCACTGTGCTGCTGCCCGGAGACGCGTGTGCGAGCTGGCTTTCGCTTGGGGCCTTTGCTTGGGGCCGGGGTCGGCCGTCGATTGCGGGAGGTGGTCAGCAGGCGCACACTCGGGCTACCGGAGCCCGGGGGACGCTTGGGACCCAGGGCCACCCCCGCCGCGGCAACCTGGCATGAGGGACCACGACGGAGGCCGAGCTGCTGGCCACGTCTCGGAGACCCGGAGGGTTCTGGGAGAAGCACCCTTCCTGCAAGCGCTCCTTCCCTGACGTTTGCCAGTAAGCCGCAGACAGAGCCAGGCCGGCCCGCCCAGCTCGTGGAGCGCGGTGGTGAAAGTCGCGTGAATTTAATCGTTTTAGTGCCATCTGAAGGAGCCAGGCACCCACGGTCTTCCCCAGGGGTGTCTGTTGGGTTCCCCAGCTTGGCCAGCACAGAACCAGAGAGATTCTCCTGCGTGCCTGGGCAGTGTCAGCGCAGAAATTGGGTGACTCTGTCCCGGACCCCCACTGAAGCCCCTGCGTGCCTTCGCGCCCTCTCCTGTCGGGCCACACGGTGGGGTTGTTGGACGCTGTGTGGGGTTGGCAGGTGGTAACTTGCAGCCTGTGATGCTTCCTTGGCCCTTTCCTGGGGCAAGCAGGGAAGGAAACATGCCCTCACCTGCGGTGTCTCACTTGCATCACCTTAGGCAGCGGGAAGGTAGCTTTGTTCGGCAGACTTTGACCTTGGCCCTGGCCAGCAGGCCCTTGCCCCCACTGCCACAGCGCCTGGGACACACCCTGGTCCCACTGCCACCCTGCATCTCGTGCACCCCCTGGCCCATCCTGTCCAGTGGACACGGGGACCAGCCTGAGTGTCCCTGGGTTTGGACTTCTTTCTTCCCTTACCCCAGGGCCAGAGCCCCGCCATCCCGCAGGCTTGGCTGCTGGGGCCTGGTGTGGTGACACCAGGGTCACAGATGGAACAGCTCTGAGTCCCCTGGAGAAGCAGGACAGCTTTGCCTACTCAGAAGGTGGTGTGAGGCCGGAAGGAGTAGAACGAGCTTGAGGGCGCAGCTCAGGCTGTAGAGTGCGGGTCCCCGGCACACACAGGGCACACGGGGGACCCTGTCCGTGGCCTTCGAATTGAGAAGTCACTCTAACCGGGCCTGGCTTGGCAGATAAAGCTGTAGACCAGGCGGCGGGGAGGTGGGGGCTGGCCCGCTCACAGAGGCTCTGGAGGCCGAGTGGCGGCAGCAGGCAGTGCCCTCGGGCGCCGGGTGGACTGGTTGCCTGTTGGCCCAGAGACTCTCCATGAGCCTTAGGGCAGCAGTGGGTTTAGCCCAGCCTTGAATTCTACACCCGTGGCAATTTGCATCTGGGAGGCGCTCAGAGGGTTGTGCTGTCTCAGGAGCGGGGAGCAGGGCTGTTCTTTCTGCTCCATCTCTTGGGACCTGCAGGCCTTGTCCCTGAGCATAGCTGGGCACTCGCCACAGGGGCCTGGGCACGGGCCCAGGGACCAGCGCTGTGCGGAGCTGAGCACCCACCTCCCCGCTGAAAGCTCAGGTCCAGCCAGACCCTGGGGAGAAGTTCCTGGTGGTGGCTTCTGAGAGGGCTTTCTAGGGAAGGCACAGAGGAGCCAGGCTGTACCCCTCGCTACCCACGGACCACTCAGTCCCAGCCCTCCCCAGCCCAAGGAGTGACTGCCCTGCCCTCCTGCAGCTACGACATGGTGCATTACGGCCACTCCAACCAGCTGCGCCAGGCGCGGGCCATGGGTGACTACCTCATCGTGGGTGTGCACACCGACGGTAGGCTGGGGTGGCCGTGCCACCCCCCGCCCTCCCCCCACGCCCGCCTGGGGCAGCCCCCAGCGTTACCTGGGTCTCTGGTTGGGTGAAGGGACCTATCCAGCAAACTGTCCCGAGCGGCTGTGCCGGTCGGAGGAGGACAGGGCGGTGGCTGCTTGGGTGTGGGAGGGCCCTCCCCTCCCTAGGAGGGACCGGTGAGCCCGCAGCCCAGCCCGTCACGGGTCACCATCATGTCCGCCCCTCTGCTCTGGCCCTAGAGGAGATCGCCAAGCACAAGGGCCCCCCAGTGTTCACGCAGGAGGAGAGGTACCGGATGGTGCAGGCCATCAAGTGGGTGGATGAGGTGGTGCCAGCGGCCCCCTATGTCACCACGCTGGAGACGCTGGACAAGTACAGCTGCGACTTCTGTGTCCATGGCAGTGAGTGGGCACTCGGGGCACTTACACTGCTGGGGTCACGGGTGGTGCCGAGCCTCCTCACGCTTTGGGGAGCCCTGAGCCCTTTGGGGGCCTGAGAACGTTCTAGGTCCTCCCCCAGAAACAGGCCCAGGCCACGAGGGCAGGCCTGGGAAGGGGGGTTGTGAGCCCCGAAGGTCCTGGTGGCTTTGGGTTATGGACCCTCGTTCCCGTATTGCTCCGTAGATGACATCACGCTGACTGTGGACGGCCGGGACACCTACGAGGAAGTGAAGCAGGCTGGGAGGTACAGGTAAGCCCCTTCGAGGAGTGGGACTCAGCGTTCCGGTGGCGTGTCCAGGCTGCAGCCTGTGCTGCCGCGGCCGTGGCCGCTGCAGCCGAGAGCATCAAGGACATGCCGGTCTGTGCCGTGCGCCAGGAGGCTGGGTTGCCCTAGGTGGGGCGACCCGAGAACTCCATCCCCCTTCCCCGCTGCCACCTCTGTCCCCAGAGAGTGCAAGCGCACCCAGGGCGTGTCCACCACGGACCTCGTCGGCCGCATGCTGCTGGTCACCAAGGCCCATCACAGCAGCCAAGTGAGTTCTGGGAGGTGGGGCCAAATCTCCGAGGTCCTTCGACCGCGGACATCACTGGGAGGGAAGGAGGGACGCCCACCCTGCCGTGGGCTGAAGGACAGTGGGCTACGGTGTCCCGGGCTTGGCTGCCTCTGGAGGGCGAGGCACCTGAGCCCTGCCCCCGCCTTGCCTTGCAGGAGATGTCCTCGGAGTACCGGGAATACGCGGACAGTTTTGGCAAGGTGAGTGTTGTCGGAGCCTCACCTACCGCCCTGCTTCCTGCCTCGGGGCTCTGAGCGGGGACTGACCAGCGCTGCCTGGAGGAGGAGCAGCCTGGCCCTCTCGCCCTTTCGAGTCCCCTCATCTGACCCCTGCCAAGGAGATGCTTTTTTCAGAAGGCTCCTCCCAGGTGACCAGCGGTGGCTTTGGGGTGTGGGGCCCTCATGAGTGCTGTGTCCGCCGGCCTCTCTGCTTCTGGACCTGGTGGCGGTGGCCGCAGTTTCAGCCTTGACCGTGGGCAGGGCCCTGCCCAGCCTGGCCCTGGTGTGTACAGGAAACGGCCAGGAGCCAGCGGGCAGGCTGCAGCTGGGGTTTAGAGTCCTACCTTGTAGCCCCCACACCTGCTGCCCCCCCAACTGTGGCCCTCAGAGCAGGCGGGCAGGCAACGTGCAGGCGGTGCCAGGCTAAGAAGAGGGGGCACATGCCTACAAAGTCTGGCTCGCTAATCAGAGCGCTCTTGGCTTACAGTGCCCAGGGGGGCGGAACCCCTGGACGGGGGTGTCCCAGTTTCTGCAGACGTCCCAGAAGATCATCCAGTTTGCTTCGGGGAAGGAGCCTCAGCCAGGCGAGACGGTCATTTACGTGGCCGGTGCCTTTGACCTGTTCCGTATCCTCTAGACCTGAGGGTGGGGGGCAGTCCCAGCCGTTTCCTCTGTGTCCACACCTGCCCTAGGGGAGCCCTCCCTGGCTTCTCGAGGCCCTGGGGCGGGCAGGGAGCGCCGAGGGCGGGCCTGCAGCGGCGCTTGCTGCGTTACTTGCTCCTGAACCCGGGCGCAGACATCGGGCACGTGGACTTTCTGGAGAAGGTGCACAGCCTGGCGGAGAGGCCCTACGTCATCGCCGGCCTGCACTTCGACCAGGTCTCAGCCCCAGGCAGCCGGTCGTGGGGCCCGTGCAGGGGGCACAGGAGGCCCGTGGGGAGTGAGGCCCTGGGTGCTGTGCTGTGGGGGCCTCTCTGGGCAGGGTTGTCCTCCAGGCCGTGCCCACACTGGTGGGCACCCCCCAGGGACTACTGGCAGGAGACCTGCTGACCCGCCCTCACTCTGGCCTTAGGAGGTCAACCGCTACAAGGGCAAGAACTACCCCATCATGAACCTGCACGAGCGGACCCTGAGTGTGCTGGCCTGCCGGGTGAGCGGGGCTGCCCAGAGTGGGCTGGAGGCCCCTCAGGAGCCCTGGACAGCTGGCCCCGCCACACTGCCTCCCCAGTCCCTACGTCCCCAGTCCCGGTCCCGCTGCAGTCTGGCTGGCGTCTGGGGCCATCCCTCACCCACCACTAGCCTGGTGGGGCCCCTGCTAACCAGCTGCGCCCCCTGCCTCCGCAGTATGTGTCAGAGGTGGTGATCGGGGCCCCGTACGCGGTCACAGCCGAGCTTTTGGACCACTTCAAGGTGAGGCTCCGGGGTGGGGGTCCCAGGGCACACTGGGCTGAGGCTGTCTCCCTGGGGTGGGGGCCAGTGGGGTGGTGCTGGGGGGCTCCCTGACCCCTGCTGCCTCCGCAGGTGGACATAGTGTGTCACGGGAAGACGGAAATCGTGCCTGACAGGGACGGCTCCGACCCGTACCAGGTGGGGCGTGCCGGGCCCGAGCCCTTGCCGGTCTGGGGACTGGGTGGGGTGGCTGCTGCTGCTCCTGGGGCCCCCCAGCCCAGGGAGGCAGGAGGCTGATGAACGAGAGCAACTGTCCCGTCTGTGCTGCGGTGCTGGCCAGCCTCCGGGGCTCCAGAGGAGGGCCCACATCTCCCTGCCTTCTCCTCGACTCCAGGAGCCCAAGAGGAGAGGCATCTTCTGTCAGGTGGACAGCGGGAGTGACCTCACCACGGACCTCATCGTCCAGCGCATCATCACGAACAGGTGAGGCCTCGGCTGGGCTGTGGAGCACGTGGAGCCCAAGGCCCCAGGCTGAGCATACGGCTCATGCCCAGCTGGCCCGCAGGCTGGAGTACGAGGCCCGAAACCAGAAGAAAGAGGCCAAGGAGCTGGCCTTCCTGGAGGCCATGAGGCTGCAGGAGCCACAGCCCACAAGGGAGGGTGACAGTCCCTTCTGAGGGAGGACGACCGCCACCGATGGCCCCGGAGCTCGGCCTGCTCCAGCCCCGCTTCCTGCTCCTTGGCGTCTGCCTGCTGCGGACTGAAGAGCGTGGCTGCCCCCGCCCCCTGCAAGGCACCTGTGTGGCGGCACGTCCTCGCACCCTCCCCTCCGAGCTGCATGGGAGGGAGCCTCGCAGGCAGGGTGAGCAGAGGGTGCCAGTGACCAGAGGGGTGCCACCCTGTGTGCCCGGGGAGGCCCAGCCTCCACCCTCCTGGCTGTACTGCTGCCCCACCCCCATCCCGCCCCCTTGGGAGGCTCCTACAGACCTGAGCTGACTTCCTGCCCACCCATCTTGGCGAGAGTCCACTTCAGGGAACGGTGACTGGAGGGCCCACAGCCTTTCCTCCTTAGGGTGCAGACCAGGCCAGCCACCTCCTGCACCCACACCATCTGCCTCGCGCTGCGTCCCTGGTGCCCTGAGCCTGGCTCCAGGGCCCTGCACCCTGCTCCCCAGCCAGCCTTCTGCTTCCCCCACGGACTTCTCCGTTTTGTGCGTGATTGGCCAGTGTGCAACCAATAAAGCCCGTGGGAGATGCACTGTGTTGGGCTGTCAGCCCTGCTGCCCCCCTGTCACCAGGAAGACCAGAGGCTGAGTTCCTGCAGCTCCTCGGAGGGCCACCCACGCAGGAAGGATTGGGGTCCACAGAATCTCGGGGTCTCCTGCCCCCAAGTCAGACCCATGTGGAGCAGCCCAGCGGCTGCAGGGTCACTTCCGGGGGCGGGGGCACCATGTACCCTGGCCCTGTGGGAGCCAAAAGCCAGCATGCCCGCTCTGGTAGGAGCTGGGCCAGCCCTTTCTTCTGATTTCACTGTTTCACTGACTTTAAAGACAGAAACACAGTTTGTGTCCTCTGTGTGCCGCACTCACTGGCTCACGTGCACCCTAGCCCGGGCTCGAACCCACGTCCTCCGGCGGCAGGACAGCGCTCTCACCCACGGAGCCAAAGGGAAAGGGAGACAAACATCAGTGTGTGGTTGCCTCTCACATGCCCCCAACTGGGGACCTGGCCCCCAACCCAGGCCTGTGTCCTGAGTGGGAGTCGGAACTTTTGCACTTGTGAGGCAACGCCCAGCCCGCTGAGCCACCCTGGTCCGGGCTCAGTTTTACTGTGGGGTCTAACTGGGAGCCCCCCTGAAGCCAGCTGACTGGGAAGGTTCACACCCTGGCTGGGCAGCCTGCACCCACCTTCCCCTCCCCACATAGGGAGTTGAAGCTATGTGGGGCCCTCCCTGCACCTCCACCCGTCTGGACCCCCGACTTCAGGAGCCCTGTGGTGCAAGACCTCCCCATACTCAGACCCCTGGGCTATAGGGAGGCCCTGCGCAGAGGGACCAGACATCCCACTATAGATTCAGAAGGATGGGGCCAGTGGACTCCTGGACGCCTGGCTCAGCCCCAGGCCTTCCCAGAGCCCACTTCACAGGGTGGCACCCTGAGGTGGGGACGGCCCCAAGGCAGCAGCCAGGGGGCCCCCGGCCAGGGCATGGGGCCTGGGCGTGCAGGAGGGCATCCTCCCTGAAGAGACACCTGCCCTGTGTCCCTCACAGTGGGATTGTGAGGTCCACCCCCAGCCTCCCTGAGCAACTACACCGCACAGGTGCTCCACGGGGTGGTGGGCACCCCCAGGGCAGGCTCCAGACCTCCCTTGAGGCCCCAGCTCATGCCCTAAAGGGAGCTTGGGGGTGGAGGCAGGAATCCACTTGTTGGATTCTTCCCCCCTGACCGAGTGTGCAGCCCGCCCTCCTTCCTGAGCGGCCCCTGCACCAGCTGGGCAGGGGTGGCTGCCTGGCGCCAGGGGCGCTCACCCCAGTGGGTCAGTTAGAGGGAGGTCGTCTGGGCAGCCTGCCCACGCCACGGCCACGGCCACGGCCACAGGTGCAGCTGCCCCGGCCTGCGGACCGGCCTGCTCGTTGGCACCGCCCCAGACCCCCGGCTCCGCGGCCGCCGCTGAGGAGGTAGGTGTTGGGGCTCCAAGGAGAGGGTGGCGCTGGAAGCCGCCTGTCTAGTAAGGGCCAGCTTGGCCCCGGGGAAACCCAGGGTTCGAGGCAGGAGGGCCAGCTGGGTGGGGTGATGGGGAGGCTGGCCGAACACCCCTCCTGATGGTGGGGCGGGAGGTCGGGTGCGGGGAGCAGTGGGGGCTCGGAAACGCGGGAAGGCGGGGGACGCCCGGAAACCTCGCAGCGCTGTAGGGGAGCCCCGGGCCGCACCTGTGCGGGGGGCACCCGGACGTAGGGACTGACCCCCGGGCCTCGCCCCCTCCCGCAGCGCCCCCCGCCCCCCGCCACACACACACGAGCGCGCGCGCGCCGTTGCCTCATTTAGCCGTTTACTGTGGAGACGGGGCGGGCGGTACCGGGCGCCATCTCCTCGGGGGTCGAGGGTGCGAGTGGGACCGCGGGCGGCGGGGACACCGCGGGCGTCAAGCGCCGCGACAGTCGGCGGCGCGGAGCGACAGGGAGACGTCCGCCTTGCACTGGAAGGTGGCGCGGCCCTCGGGGAGTCGTCGGCAGCTCTGCAGGTTCGGTGCGACGTCCTTGACGCACACGGTCTGCGGGCCGGAGGCAGCGGGCGGCTGAGCGGGCGCTCCGAGCCCGCCCGCCCGCCCCGTTCCCCGCGGCCTCCCGCCGGCCGCACTCACCGGGCTCCGTGGGCTGGGGCGCAGCTCCGGGGCAGTGCCGGCCCGGCCGGGGGCCCCCGCGTCCACGGGGGGCTCGGAGCGCCGCGCGTACGGAGACCCGCGCAAGCCGGACAGCAGCCCCGCGGCGCGGCCCACCGAGTGGGCGCGGGGCCCCGCCGCCGGCTTGTACCAGGCGCGGCCGGGGGGCAGCAGCAGCAGGCTCAGCGCCAGGGCGGCGGCCAGTGCCGGCGGCCGGGCCATGGGGACGGGGTCGGGGCGTCGGGCTGCGCGCTGCCGCGGCGGGGCGCCTTATATCTGCGACGGGCGGGGCGGGGGCGGCTGGAGGACCTGTCGGGCCTCCTCAGGCGGTGCCAGCCAGGGGCTGGAAGTGCAGGGCGGGGGAGCCGACGCCCACACCCCCAAGCTGACCGCGGTCCCGGTTGTTGGCAGCCCCGCCTGCTGCTGGGACGGGGCGCCCGGGCCGCTCCTACCGCCCACGGTCTGGCCCGGAGGCCCCTCAGAGCACAGGCAAGTGCAGCTGCCGAACCCCCACCCATCTGATGGCGCCCCAGCCCTGTCACCCCCCCGAGGCCCCCAAGGCTCAGGAGGCGGGAGAGCCACCGAGCGCACAGAGCCAGAGCTGCTGGAGGAGACCCCCGCCTGGAGGGCTGGTGGACCCGGGTCTGTCTCCCACCCAAGAGGGAGGGTTGGGCCCCTGGGGGGCAGCAGGCAGCCAGGCTGGAGCTCTGGGAAGTGGACAGAGGAGTGGGTGGCCTCGGGCTTGGGGCCTTCTCTCCCCACCCGAAACCCTGGTCCGAGGTCAGAACTGCCAGCAGAGGCTCATTTTTTGCACATCTACCGTGTGCCCGTGTCCAGGAGACAACTGGACCCAGGCCCTGGGTGAAGCGCCCCGGGCACCCAGGGGCAGGTGAGGTGGAGGCAGCAGTGGGTGGCGGTGGAGTAAGCCGGGGCGGGGGGGAGGGACAGGGTCCGAGCTTCCTGGGAAGCAGATGGGGCTGGACTCCGTGCGTGTGCAGGGTCTGGCGGGCAACTGTGTGTCCAGCTTGAGGAGACCCAGCCAAGCAATGAGGGGTCCAGGTGGCAGGGAGTGTGGGTGGCCCCCAGGTGGGTGGGTGTGACTGGGGCTGACAGCACCATCCCAATGGGCAGGGGGAGAAGCTGCCTGGGAGGCTGGGTCCCAGTGGGTACTTCCTGTCACCAGAGACATGTCCCCAAGAAGGGAGAACGTCCAGGGGGCAGGCCAGGGTGTCCACACACCCTGGGAAGCTGAGGGCCCTCTGGGGGCTCATCTGCAGTGGCCATGGCCGCCCCTGCTCCCTCCGGTGGTCCTGGTGACCGCACAGCCCCAGGTGCACTGTAGACAGAGGGGCTCCCCCGGGGCGGGGGGGCTGGCCAGAGCCCAAGAGGATGCCAGGCAGGCCACCAGACCTCACCTGGCAGGCGACATGGGCTCACTCGGGCCCCCTCCCCCACTGCTCAAATGTCACCCAGGATCCTGCAGGAGGCCCTGAGGCTGGGTTTGGGGGTGGTGGGGAACATGGCCTGATAGCTCAGGGGGCAACCTGTGCCTCCTCCCCTCTACCTGCCCAGGGCACCCACCAACTACTACGCAGACAGAAGGGGTTACCCTGGGAGCAGCAACCTTGGGGGTGGGGGGAGTGAGAAGGGAGTGGAGGCATCACACGGAGGGTGGGCTGCAGCTTCTGCACGGAATGTGCAGCCTTGGTGGTCTTCGGAACCTGCCCCGAACTCCTGGGGCTGGGGCTGCGGCCCCCGGGAGCCACGCTCCCAGGGAGCTGTGGGGGAGCGAAGGGGCCTGGAGGAGCCTCCCCAGGGCGGTCCTTCCCTAGCTGGGGCAGCCCCTCAACCCTGGGGACACAGCCTGTCCCCACGCTGAGTCCCAGCCTCGACGCGGAGCTGGCCCTCCGAGTGGGCACGGGAAACCGGGCTGCCACAGATGCTGGGCCTCCTCACTTCGCAGCACAGCCACACGGCACAGCCTGGCCCTGCACCACCAACACCTGCTGCTGACCACCTTCAGGTGGGAGGGGCCCTGGGCTGCAGCTGGCAGCTGTGCGCAGCTGGGGTCTTGCAAACCAGCCGGACTTCCATCAGGGGAGAAGCTGGCTGATGGGCCACAGGCCTCTGCCCCGAGGCTCCTTCACTTCCGTTAGGAGAGCACCCCTGGGCCTTTGCACCCCCAGGCCCTTGCAGCCTGAGCTCGCCACCGCTGCTCCCGGCTCTTCTGGCCGATCCTGCACCCCTCCGCCTGCAGGAGTCGTGACTCAGGGCCCCAGCAGCACTGTGGAGATGTTTATTCATGAGAGTTCTCATATCCGTGCACAGCGAGGCCACGTCAGCGCCAAGAACACAGGCACCCAAGGCCTCCGGCAAGGCCCAGACAGTTTAATGAGCTTCACTTATCGGACGAAAGTGTCAGCGTCGTGACCGAGGAAGCCGCGCCGCCCCATCCCCGCCCGCCCCGCGGCGCGGCTCACTCCTTGAACTTCCACTCCTGGCGGCACATGGGGCAGTGCTGCTGCACCTGCTGCGCGTTCAGCCACTTGAGGATGCAGTGCATGTGGAAGCAGTGGGAGCACTGGCCCCACACCAGTGGGCAGTCGTCGCCGGGCACCTTGCCTGCGTGGGGACAAGAGAGGGTGTGGGTCACACGGGGCACGTCCACAGCGGGGGGGACAATGTGGGACCCAGGACCCACGCTAGCCAGGGCCTCCTAGAGACGACAGGCTCTGGACTCAGGACCAGTTCTGCGGCAGGGCCACCCCTGTGTGAAGGCTGCATGACCCTGCCTGGTGCGAGCTGCTCAGGGTGGCTCGGTATCAGGAAGAGCCCTGGCCTGGCCCACAGCCCCTGACCCCTGGCCTTCTAGGGCCAGGGCCTCTTAGAGATGACAGGCTCCGGACTCAGGACGCTGGACCTGCAACGCCAGACTACAGTGTGACTTCCCCCCCAGCTGAGCAGGACCCACTCCTCCAGCCACGAGCAAGAGGCTGGGGCCTTGAGACCTTGCAGGTCCCTCCCCCAGGCCGCAGGGGCCCAGTGCAACACCTGGGAGCGGGTGGGGAGCCTGTCACAGGCTGGGCGCAGCCATGGCACTGCCTTCCCTGCCTTCCCTCTCTTCCCATTTCTAGCCCGAAAGGCGCCTGCCTCCAAGGCCCAGGGCGCTTGCTGCTGGCTGGCCACGCCACACCCCTGGAAATGCTGCCTCCACGGGGGGCCTGGAGCACGGAGGACGCTCCACACTGCCCCAGGCTGAGAAATAACTGTCCTGACGCCCAGAACCTGGGGGACCCCGCCAGCCAGGTGTGGCCACAGCACACGAAGACCTCCCCAGGCCCCCGAGGAGGGTCCCCACAGTCAGGGAGGAGGTGAAGCCTTCCCCCCACACCCCCCGCCTTGGGGGGTCCTCTACACCTTGCGAGCACTAGCTGTACCAGATGTCTCTGGTACCCCAAGTGAGGAACCACACGGACAAGCCAGGAGCAGCGGGACAGGGGGCATCTTCTCCAGGCAGCAGCTCCCTTTGCAACATGTGTCCTAAGTGCAGAGGACAGAAACTGCCTTTGGTGCCTGTGCCCAGGGGGCCCAGCCAGGTCACCTGTGGTCCTGGTTCTCACTCCTGACACCAAACACGGGACACACAATTCTGCAGTGAGTTAAAGCAATAGCACACCGGCAAGTGATGCCCCAAATCCCCACCGGGCGCCTCCCTGCGCAAAACGAGGAGCCGGGAGCCAGCCTGCACTCTCCTCCGCCTTCACACCAGCTCTGCAAGCAGACGCCCAGCCTCCCAGGCAGGGGGCAGAGTTTCCCAACCTTTTTTAAAAAAATCCTTTGCAGTCCTAAAAAGTCCTTTTTATAAGACCCTGGCCAGATAGTTTAGTTGGTTACAGCATCTTCACAAAGCCAAGGACTGGAATCCCTGGTGTGGTTCTGTGGGCTGGGTGTCATCCAGTAAAGTGAAGGGTCGCCAGCTCAATTCCCCTTGAGGGCATGTGCCTGGCGTGCGGTCAGTCTTTGGTTGGGGTGCTCACTGAGAGGCAACAGACTGATGTTTCTCTTCCTCTCTTCCCCTCTCTCTGCAAATAGTCTTTTAAAAAGTTATCTAATTTTAGAGAGAAGGGAAGGAAGGGAGGAAGAAAGGAAGAGAAACATCAGTGTGTGGTTGCTTCTTACACGCCCCCTACTGGGGACCTGGCCTGCAACCCAGGCATGTGCCCTGACTGGGAATTGAACCAGAGACCCTTTGGTTCACAGGCCAGCACTCAATCCACTGAGCCACACCATCCAGGGCAATAATTATTTAAAAAATCCCTTCTCCGAGGCCCTGGCCAGGTAGTTCAGCTGGTTACAGTGTGGCCCCCATGTGCCGAGATTGCGAATCCCAGGTCTAAGCATGTACAAAAAGCAACCGATTAAAGAAATAAGTGGAGCAGGTCCAAAGATCAGACCCTAACCTCCCCCCCCCCACGCTCTGCAGCTGGCGGGCATGGAGACAGACGCCAGCCCCGCTGGGACTGCCTGCTGGGCTCTGCAGGCCACGAGGCCATCGCACCTGCTCCCTGGCCTGTCACCCAGGGGCACCACCCACAGCTGGCTTGGAGCACTTTTCTTTTCAGAGGGTAACAGATCTGCAGCTTAGAAAGTTTCCCACGCTTGCCCCAGGCTCCTCCGCCTCTGTGGCACCCTCGGGAAACGAAATTTAAAACACACTGAGTAAAACCTTGAGCTGCACTGTTATCATCAAGTAAAACCAGATCAAGTAGAACCAATCAATGCCACCTAAGATTCCAGTCCCCACCCTGATTACATCAGGAGGGACTCACTCCTGCAAATGAGATTTCCTGCTCAGCCCACATGAGAAGGTGAGGTCTGGAATGAAATGGCGTTTGCCCTCTTATTCTGGGTGCTCACCCAGCCCTGGTCACTCCCAGGGCCGTGCTGGGCGCCAGGGGAGTCCCTGGGCCCCACTCCCCGCCCCCACCCTGGTCCCAGAGGGAAAGCCCTGACCCTTGCTTCTGTGTTACATTCACTCAGGTCTGACGAAAAACAACGCACTGGTGCAAAATCTGCTTTTGAACCAAATATACAATAAAATACTCCTGTGCGGAACATACTGGGGACAAAGGAAGCACAAACAAGAAATCGCGCGAACCCTGATGGTACGTGTTCTGCAAAGTAACGGAGGCAGCGGCTTCCTAAAGGAGTGGGAAGGAGTGAGAGGTGGAAGGAGGGCTGCTCTAGAGGAAACAGCTAGGGGCGGAGCGGTGGAATGCGCGGCCCTGTCGCAGCCCGCCGGAGAGCGACAAGACATGGGGACAGCTGGAGAGATGCGAACCAGCCCTGGGAAAGGGCGACGACGGTGGGGGGGGAGGGGCGGCGAAGTTAGGGACCCGGGTGCAGCGGGTGGGACAAGACGCCCCTTCACCACTCACTTTAAATAAAACGCTTCCGCAAAAGCAGGAAGCAAACACAAAAACCCTCCTCCCGCGACCCTGCGCTGGATGAGGGGGCCGGGGTGTCCTTACACAATGGTTTTGTGGTTCAGTAATTTTCAAACAAGTTATCGCGTTCTTTGCCCCGTCTGTTTCCCAGCCCAGTTTGATGGCAAAAGGCTGCACGATTTTTCCTAGCGAAACGTTTGCTGGCGTCTTTATGTAAATAGGGACCCACATCTCCTGCCTCTTTTCCGCTAACTTTGCTTGAGGCTAGGGACTGTGTGCGGTTGTTTCCGGTGAGCCGCCGCGGCCGGCCGGGCGAGCACGGGGGACACTCACAGTCCGGACAGCAGCCATTGAAGGCCATCCGGCAGATGCCGCAGTTCTCGTCATTGGCCACCCACAGCCAAGTGGCCACGCCGTTCCAGCACTTAATCTTCACCTTCATGGCGGCAGCGCCTGCGGACGAGGGAAGAGATCGCCTGCTGCCCTGAGTCTGCCGAGCAGCAGCACGCAAGGCCCCAGGCGAGGGTGCTGCCCGAGCCAGTGTCCGCTCGGAGAAATCGCTTTAGCCGCCCAGAGGGGCAAGGGCAGCTGGGGTCGAGGTCGCCCGTGGGAACCCCGGGCGTCGCAGAGGCTCCGCACGCACTCGAGGCACCTGCAAAGACAGCCGCCACAGGGCGCGCTGGCTTTCCTTAACAACTGCACAAATGTGCCGCAAAGCATGTCACTGACTTGGGGGCGACACACAGATGGAGTCCCAACGCCTCTCGCTAGGCTTCAGCGAGGAAACCGCCACCCAGCCGGGGTCGCCCGAGGTGAGGGGTGGAAAAAGCGGCGAGCCCCGCCCCCACGGCCCCACCCCGGCCCGCCTCCGCGCCCTCGCACCCGAGCCGTCTTAATCGCGCGCAGCCCCTCCCGCCTTCAGTTGGCAGCGCCAGCGCCCGCGCGGGAAGGTACAAAAAACGACCGCGACCGCGGCCGGGCGCTTCGCAGCGGTGCCCGCCGAGCCGCAAGCCCCAGCGCGCAGGCGCCGACCCGCCCCCCGCCGCGCCCTTAGCCAATCGGCGGTCGCTCCGAGGACGCGGCTCCGGAAGACGCCGCGAAGCGTCGGAAGTGACGAGCCGGCGTGCTGACGCGCGGGCTTGAGCCGAGGCCGATTCCGCGCCCGCCATGGCCGACAAAATGGACATGTCCCTGGACGACATCATTAAGCTGAACCGGAGCCAGCGAGGCGGCCGCGGCGGGGGCCGGGGTCGAGGCCGGGCCGGCTCCCAGGGAGGCCGCGGTGGAGCGCAGGCTGCTGCACGAGTGAGCCGGGGCGGCGGGCCCATCCGGAACCGGGCGGCCCTAGCTCGCGGCGCGGCGGGCGGAGGCGGCAGGAACCGGCCGGCGCCTTACAGCAGGGTGAGTGCAGAGGCTCGCGGCGGGGGAGCTGACCGGCGGGGTGGCGCGCGGCAGAGAGAGTGCAGGACCGGGGCGAACCGGTGGGCGTGGGCGCCGGGCCGGGCGGGAAGGTCGCGCGCCGGCTGGGCCTGGGAGGCGGAGACCATCCCCGCCTTTGTGTGGGCTGGGCGCCTGGCCTCGTGGCGGCGGGGTACGAGGGGACGCAGGGCGCGGGCTCATGGGCAGCGGGAAATTGGTTGGCGGAAATGGAGAAGTTGGGGGACGTGGGGCTCCTGCGCGGGCGGGAAGCCGAGGGCTTCAGGCCCCTCTCCGCACTTTCCTCCGGGCCCAGATGAGCGAGGGTCTTGCCATGCCTGCGAGGGAGGGAGACCCCTGGAGTAAGACTCACGGGTCTGTGTCTGTTCTCGTGTTTTTTCCACTTTTCAGCCGAAACAACTTCCTGACAAGTGGCAACATGACCTTTTCGACAGCGGCTTTGGGGGAGGTGCCGGTGTGGAGACCGGCGGAAAGCTGCTAGTGTCCAATCTGGATTTTGGAGTGTCCGACGCTGATATTCAGGTGAGGGACCGGAGCTTCTCGGCCAGCAGTTCACCCGCGCAGAGCTGATGGTGCTGTTTGGGATGTGGCCCTGGACCCCTTTCCTCCTTAGGGTAGTGAGCCCTCCCTTGCACCCAAGGGGCCACTGTCCCCCCTAAGGGGCTGCCGGAGTACCAGGCAGAGGTCCCGCTGGAGTCGAACCTCCGACAAGTAGGTCCGTTTGTGCTGGAAAAGGCCACCAGCCTAGTCTGGGGAGCTGCAGCTTTTCCTGCTACGATGTCCTGCGCGTGAGCATCTCTGCCAGAGCTTCCTGTTTCTAGCGGGGCCGGAGTGGTCCAGTGTGCGTGGTTCTTCCGCACGGCAGAGCTGGGCTGCTTGCTTGCGTGCTTTGTCTTGCGGTCTGGTCATGATTTGTTGGGAGGAGAGAGAAGGCGCTTGCAGAACTGGCAGCACGGGAGTCAGAGAGGGCGCGTCTCCGGCTGCTCCCCTCCGGGCCCTGCGTCCTGTCTGTGTTGCTTCACTTCCCACCACTTCCCAGGTCTTGTCAGTGGCCTGGCTTTCAAACCCAGCTTGGGTTGAAGTCTCTGATTTTTTATTTTATTTTTTTAATTTCCATCGATTGAACCCCAAAGGTGTTTAAATTTGTTCTCTGGTTAAGTGGTGACACCCTGGGGGTCCGGGTGCTGGGCCGTCCTGGGCTCAGCTGAGTGCTGGGAAGACAGAGCAAGGCTGGTGAGCACTCACAGTGTCTCAACACTTTTTTTAAGGTGGTTTCTGGCCTCCACTGGAAACCGCTTTTGGTGAACTCCACTTCCCGCTGTGTGCCTGCGGCCGGAGTAGCCCCACACTCTGGGTTCCCTCTCCATCTCCCAGCCTGCCTGAGGTCAGGGCGGTTTCCATGGCAGCGCTTGACTTCAGACTTTGCGGCAGGCTTGAGTAGGAGGAGAGGGAAAGGTGAGCCAGAATCTGCCCTGGGGGAGGGGCTGGGTCAGGGCTCCCAAATCAGCGGGCCCTCTGCGCTGGTCCACCTGTCGGCAGGCGTCCCTTGTTCTGTGATTTTGGCCTTTGCTGACTGTTGGCGCAGTCCTCGGGTGTGTCGTGACCCTTCCTTTGTTGGAGAAGATAGCGACCTCATTTCATGCCCTTCACTGACGGGCTTCGTGATCCTTCACCTGCTTTGGGTGCAGGTGTTAGGCCCCCCAGTCGGCTGGGGCACTCAGGCCCAGCGCTCCTGGAAGTTGCTGTCCTGCCTGTCCCACCCTCCCTCCACTGCCCACAACCACCGTCCTGCCCCCGTGTGTCTGTCTGCCTCCCAGGGAAGTACCCTCAGAGTAGCTCGCGTGCCCAGGGACTGACCCTGGGCCACGGAGAGGAAGGCAGCTCTGCTGATGATGGTGTGCTCCGACCCCCAGGAGCTCTTCGCCGAGTTCGGGACGCTGAAGAAGGCAGCCGTGCACTACGACCGCTCGGGCCGCAGCCTGGGCACCGCCGACGTGCACTTTGAACGGAAGGCAGACGCCCTGAAGGCCATGAAGCAGTACAACGGCGTCCCTTTGGACGGTGAGTCGGGCTGGGCCCCGCGCCCCGAGAGGCTGGCACATGTCCGTGCAGGCATGCGGCTCACCCCTCTGGGTGAGGACACTTCGCGTAGCCCCCGTGTCTCTCCCCCATTCTGCCGCCCCTCATGCTGCCCCACGTCTGGACCAACATCTTGTGAACCCCCGTCCAGCAAGCTGCACCCCTCCCCTGCTCCCACTCTTTCTGAAAGACTCTCCCTGCGAAGTCTTCCCAGCACGTCCGTAGTGCCTCCGAGTGCGGGGCTGTGGTGGTAAAGGCAAAGGCACCCCTTCTCCTTCTGTCAGGCCGCCCACACCTGTCCACCCACCAGCGACACCCACCTGAACCAGCCTGAGAAAGAAGCAAGGTGCTGGCTGGCTGTCGCTGGCGCCCTCTTGTTCCTCCCACCCCTGCGTGGCCAGGCCCGCTGCTTGGGCAGGAGCGTCGGAGGCGCCCGGGGCAGGGCGCAGGCTCCGATGGCAGCGCGCCGCTCTGTTCTCTGTCGCAGGTCGCCCCATGAACATCCAGCTCGTCACGTCACAGATCGACACACAGCGCAGACCGGCACAGAGGTGAGTGCGGGGTGTCGGCGCAGCTGGCCTGGGGCGCGGCGTCAGGCCTCCGTGTGTCAGCGCACCCCGTCTTCCTCACCAGCGTAAACAGAGGCGGGATGATCAGAAACCGTGGCTCCGGAGGGTTCGGGGGCGGCGGCGGCACTCGGAGAGGCACCCGCGGAGGCAGCCGGGGCAGAGGCAGGGGCACCGGCCGGAGTTCGAAGCAGCAGATCTCCGCAGAGGAGTTGGATGCCCAGCTGGACGCTTACAACGCGAGGGTGAGTCCTGGGCGGGGGCCGCTGGGGCGGGCCCGGACGGAGGGGGTGGGGGCCTCCTGGTGAGCGGGCGCCTCTTCCTCCGTTTCAGATGGACACCAGTTAGAGCGACGGCCAGTCCGCGCGTGGAGCTGGGCCCGGACGTCTCGCCCCTGCGCCCGTGGGGGGTGGGCCGGGCTGCGTGGCTGCGGATGGATTTGTTTCTTCTGTTTTAAAATAGGATTTAAAATTCATGTAAAGGTTTTTCTTTTTTTTTTTTTTTCTTTTTTTCCCTTTTTTTTCTTTTTTTTAATTCTGAAACAGACCTGTTTTGTACCGAGTTATTTTTGGGATAAACTTTACTGGTTGCTGTTGTGGGGAGGTGGCCTGCTCACCTCCGCCATAATAAACAGACGCGTGTGTAGAACTGGAACTCGGGTTGTCTCTCTGGTGGGGTCCTTGCCTGGGACTCCAGGAGGGAGGAGGGGACACCGGCGGCGGGTGTGCGGGGCGCGGCCCTCCTGGCATCTGGCTTCCTGGCCGGTGTTCGGCACTAGTGGAGGGGCTGCCTCCACCTGTCCTGCAGGCCCTGGCCCCTGCTGCCCTGGCCTGGCGGGTGGAGGACGTGCAGCCTTCTGTCCAGTGCCTGCCCCGTGGGGCATGGGGCGGCTGCCCGGGCTGCTGCCCACTGCAGGTGACTGGGTTGGGCTGTCCTCTGCTGCCCAGGTTCTCAGGAACCTGGCGTCAGCAGCTGTGACTCTGCGACGCCAGGCACCCCTTGTGGTGCTTGGCGTGGGGTGTCCTCTTTTGGTGCGTGTGGCCGAGGTGGCTGGTTGGAGCCGGCAGCGTCCCCTCTGACATTCAGCGCGGCAGGACTGGTGGACACGTGTCCCTGAGCGCCCTCGGGACGCAAACGTGGGCTAGGTCCACACTTCGGGTGTCCTTCGGGGGGCTGAGGCCCCTGCGGGAGACCAGCCTGCACCGGTCTGCGTCCTCTTTTCCGGTCTGCCGCTGGAGGCTGTGGCTGTGGTTCTGCAGGGCTGCCTGCAGCCCCGCCAGAGCGGAGGGTCCTGTTCTGTGGCCACAGCACATTCCGGGGAGGGCCGGAGGGGCAGCCCTTAGCCCCTGGCAGGCTGCGCAGCAGGTGGCAACAGCCTTTGAGAGCAGGTCCTGGGAGGGCAGGTGCGGACGGAGAGTGGAGCTCCAGAGTCTGCCCCCAACACACACACACAGCCTTCTAGCTGGGACCAGAGCGAGGCGGTTGCAGCGGGAGGGCACATCCGCACCTGCACTGCCTGGCCTCTCCCGGGAGGCCACCTGCAGCTCAGGTGGCTCCCAGGTCCCCACAGGGCTGGAGGGAGCCTCACAGGAGTGTGACCGAGGGCGGCCCTCGGGGCGTCAGACGCCTGCCTTCAGCTGCTGTGGCCCAGGGGGTAGATGTGGGAGGGCCAGGCCACCCGGCAGGGTGAGTGTGTCCCTGTGGAGGTGGCCTTGGGCTGAGCAGGCACAGGCCGGGCAGGGTGGCCGTGCTCCCGCTGTCGGGAAGCACAGTCACACTGGCACAATGCTGTCACCGAACCGCAGACCGCACTCACGTTCAGCCAGGGTCCCGGTCACCGGGGTCATAACGGCTGGCTCTTCCCGGTCCACGTGGAGAAGGTTGCCAAGTCACTGGAAAGTCCACGCCACTGGGCCTTGTCTGACTGCGGGAGCTGGTGCGCTCGGGAGGCGCATGGTGACACTCCGGTGTGACGTTCGGGCGCTGTGAGCTGCTCCCATCTTGCAGGGGGAGCCCCCAGCTTCCTCTGCTGTGAAGCTAACTACCATCCTTCCCTTCGTAATCCACAAACGTGTGGGGAGGCAGCTTTGAAACTGAGCGAGCCCCGGTTTCTCCAGTGCTGCCTGCGAATTGCAGCCCCCTGCAGCGCAGGATTGGGGGTGCACATCGGTGCGGAGTCTCTGCACCCCCCTCGGCCCCTCAGCAGCAGCCGGAGCTCACCCTGGGGGAGCGGCCCCTCCCGCCTGTGGCCGGTTACTTGTGCCAACACAGACTTGCCGCTCTTTGCTGACTGCGAGTCACCACCTGTTCCCTGTGCTGCTCATGCTGTCTCGGCTCTGGCTCTGGCCCTGGGGAGCTCTTGAGGCCACCCCGCGCCCTTCGCACCTGCCGCGTCCTTGCTGAAGTGCTTCCTGACTGCGTAGCGCCTTGAGGGGCTGTGGGCTGGTCCCGACACTGGAGTGCAGCCGCCCGGGCCCAGGTGCTGTGTGGGTGCCCCATGCCGGGGTTGTGGCTGCCCCCGGCCTTCTCAGGACAGGGCCGGGAGACTGCAGACGGGGTCCGGTGGGCACACACCTGTGCACGCTGCCACATCGCTCCAGCCATGTGCCCGTGCGGAGGATGTGTGCCCATGCCCCCGCCTCGCTCTGGTCCCCCACCCTCATTTGGGACAGACCCAGCTCTCGTCATCCACGCATGTCAGCTTCTATGGCAGCCCAGCAGGAAGCAGTGCCAGGTCAGCTCCTCCGGGGCCAAGCTGAGTGCTGGGAAAGGCGCTGGTCCTGAGTCCCGAGGCGTCTCCCTGAGCTTCCCTGAGCCTCCCTGGCCCAGCCCCTTTCGCGGGTCTGCGCTGGCGCTGGGCGGCTCCTCACAGCCCGCGTCCCAGTGCGGCTTCCCCACGTCCCCACGTCCTCTGCTCCTTTACCACCGGTGATTTGCATGGGCTGCTTGTTCTCAGATCACTGGTGGTTTTATGATTTACATTCACGAGCTGTCATTATTCATGAGTCATCCTAGGGTTACGACTGTTTGGGGGAAACAGCGATAAGTAATGCATCCTCGAAGATTCCAATGTAGAAATAAAACCAGAAGGCAATCTCTAACCTCAGGTGCGTCCTCTGTCTGTGATCTGCAGCCTAAGCTAGGGCTGAGTCTGTTTTCATGCTATCTGTACTTGTAGACACAAACTGTAAAGCGTCTTGGCACACTAATTGTGAATTAGTACCTGTAAAAATCCATGCGAGCACATCAGTAACGTTTGGGATTTCATAACAACACTTAAACACACCTGATGTTGGCCTGCGGAGGTTCCTTGCTCGCTCATTCATTCTAAAAACTGGTAAATAAGAAAGTACCAAACATCTTTTTCTTTACAACCTATTTTGAAAGCATTAAATCACTGGTGACAAGATGTAATTCTGGCTAAATTAGAAAGCAAGCATTGTGGCGGGCATGGGAGTCCTGTACACACATACGTGTACACACACACACACACACACACACACACACACAGACACACACCACCCCCACCACCCCCTTGCCCTGTACGTTTCTTGCCTCTGACTGTTCCTGAGCTGTGTCCTCCAGAATGAACTGGTGATCATAAGCAAACAGCTCTTCCAAGTGGTGGGACTTGTTTGGCAAAGTTTTGAACCTGAGGGGCGGTCACAGACGCCCTCCACTGTGCAGTCTGCTGGCAAGCGTGGGCAGCCTGGGGACCCTGCGGCCAGGGCAGCCTTGGGCTGTCCTCTTATGGAAGGCCTGGCTGAGTGCTGACAGCCAGCCTTCACTTGGCTGCACGACACCCGCCCACCCTGCACTCCCGAGAACCCAGCCAAGCTCCTGAGGCCCACGGAGCGCGCAGGGCTGGTGCTCGCTCACAGCGACCAGTCCGGAGTGTTTGCCGTGGAGAGGTGCCCAGCTCTTGCACCGGGACAGGTGCAATGATGGTGCTGTGGCCCCAGAAAGGACTTTTTCCTTAGACGCGAGTATGTGCTGAGACACCTCTGGTGGAAACGCTGGGATTTGCTTCAGACTTGCCGCGCACACAGAGGGTTAGGGCGCAGACGGAACAGTCATCTACTGGCTGAAAACCCTCCAAGATGCTGGCCAGGTCCACTGGGGCTCACACCACCACTCTCTCCACTTTGGCGTCTGCACTGGGCGCCCGGGTCTTCGCATCCTGCGGCTCCCTCCCACCCTGGCCCGGGACAGGCTGTGTGGCCAGCACCACAGGGACGGTGGGTGGCACAGCACCTCCGACATCCCATCAAGGGACCCTGCCGCCTCATCTGGAGCACCTGCCGTTCCCGTCTCCCGATCTGCTTGTCCGTCTAAGCCTCCTGCCCACAGGGCGCTCGGGCTTGGAGTTCGGCTGGTCTCGGAGACTATGGCCACGGCCCACAGCTTGGGGGCCACAGCCCCGTGACAGACCTAAAGCCAGAACCACTAGGCCCCCAAGCTGCTTCCTGATCCTCAGAAACTGCGGGAAATAATAAATAGTGGCTGTGTTACCGGCTTTCGAGGTGGGGGGGGACATCGGTGTGTGGGAGAGACCACCGGCTGGCTCTCGGACGCATCCCGATGACCAGGGACCCAACTTGCAACCCAGGCCTGCACCCTGATCGGGAACGGACCCCTCAACCTTTCGGTTTACGGATGACACTCCAACCCACCGAGCCACACCGGCCAGGGCATGGTGGTGGTTTTCGGCGGATAAATTCCACAATTTCACATAGTGACAGATTCCTAATAACGTACATGTTCGACGGGCTCTGTAAGCGTCTGGGCTCCTCAGGGACCTTGGGCCGCCTGAGAACAGACTGGTCCCGGGGACACAACTTGCTGGGAGAACGGCTTCCAGGGACCCAAGGCTTTGGCAGCTGCGGGCGCTCGGCTGGTGGCCAGCTGCACTTCCCCCGCGGGAGCCTGGCAGCGTGACTCCAGTCACAGAAAGCTCACAGGCAGGCCCTAAACTCCGAGACATCCCCCGAGAATAACAATCGGTCTCTCCGGCATTGCTCTGCTGCCCAGGACGCTCTCCCGTTCTCAGTGGGTGCGGGTGCGTGGGCGGCGACTCACGTCTGCCCTGGGCTCCCTGCCAGGCCGGGTGGACTAGATGGAAGCCCCCACCTCCGTGGAGTCTAAGGGTCACCGAAGGAGGCATGAGCCATTTCCACGTTGTTACAATTCCACAGGTGCCAGGGTGAAGGAGGGGAGCTCCTCCCCAGGGTCCCATGCGGAGCGCTGAGGACTTTGGACCCCTGGCTGAGGAGGGGTGCCAGGCTGGGTGTTGGGGGGCGGGCTCGGCCAGGCGAGCTGCATCTCACGAAGCCCCTCCTGGTGCTGCAGATGCTTCTTTCTGTGTTCGGTGTGCGGGCAAATGCCCGACATCTGCCACAGCTGGAGCATGGAGGCGGGGACGCCGAGGCCAGGCAAAGAGCCTGGTAGCAGCCTGGCCATCTCTGTGCCAGCGGCTTCCAAAGTCCCAGGGGGCAAGGCCTTCCTCGGGGACAAGTTTCCCAGAGTGTGCTGAGCCCAAGGATGTTGCCTTGGTCTGGAAGGAAAGGCCTGTGATGTGACAGGGACAGCTGCGCGCCGGGGGGGGGGGGGGGGGGGGGGGGG
>PVKU01012657.1:12791-34005 GCA_004027475.1 Anoura caudifer | reverse complement strand
TTTGATTTCTTTCTTGATCCTATTCTTAACCCATTCATTGTCTAATAGCATGCTATTCAACCTCCACGAATTTGAGTGTTTTTGAGGTTTTTTCCTTGAGAATGGTTTCTAGTTTCAGTCCCTTGTGGTCAGAGAAAATGCTTGATATGATTTCAGTTTTCTTGAGTTTGTTGAGGCTTGTTTTGTGTCCTATCATGTGGTCTATTTTTCAAAAAGTTCCATGTGCATTTGAAAAGAATGTGTATTTTGCTTCTTTGGGATGAAAGGTTCTATATATGTATCAGTTAAGTCCATTTGATCTAGGCCCTTGTTCAATGCCACAATATCTTTGTTGATATTTTGTTTGGAAGACTTACCCACTTTTGACAGTGGGGTGTTAAAATCCCCTACTAAAATTGTGTTGCTGTCTGTATGTTTCTTGAAGTCCTCCAAGATTTTACTTATTTATTTTGGTGCTCCTATGTTGGGTGCATATATGTTTATAATGTTTTTGTCATCTTGATGGATTCTTCCCTTGAGTGTTATGAAGAGTCCTTGTGGATCTCTTTTTATGGTCCTTGTTTTTAAGTCTGTTTTGTCTGATATGATGAGTATTGCTACCCTGGCTTTTTTCCCCCCCTGTTCATTTGCTTGGAATATTTTTTTCCAACCCTTCACTATCAGTCTGTAAGTCTTTTGTCCTGAGGTGGGTCTCTTGTAAGCAGCATATGTGTGGATCATGTTTTCTTATCCATTCAGCTCCTCTATGTCTTTTGATTGGAGCACTTAATCCATTAATATTTAAGGTTATTATTGGTAGGTATTTATTTATTTTTTCCCCTTTGTACCTGTGCTCCTCTCTCTGTCACTCTTTTCCTTCCTTCTTATAGTAGTCCCTTTAGCATATCTTCTAGTGCTGGTTTGGTGGAGATGTATTCTTTCAGCCTTCTTTTGTCTGGGAAACTCCTTATTTCACTTTCCATTCTAATTGAGAGCCTCGCTGGGTAGCATAATCTTGGTTGCAGGCCTTTGTTTTTCATTACTTGGAATATCTTTTGCCATTCTCCCCTGGATTGGAGTGTTTTTGTTGAGAAATCAACTGCTGGCCTTATCAGAGCCCCTTTGTATGTTAGTTCTTGTTTCTCCCTTGCTGCTTTTAAGATTCTTCATCTTTAATACTTGGCATTTTAACATGATATGTCTTGGAGTAGACTTCTTCAGATTCATCTCGATTGGGACTCTGTGCTTCCTGAACTTGCATGCTTTTTTCCCTCTTCAGGTTCTGAAAATTTTCTGTCATTATTTTTTCAAACAGGGTTTCTACCCTTTATTCCTTTTCTTCTCCTTCTGGTATCCCTATTATTTGAATGTTGTTGCATTTCCTGTCATCCTGGAGTTCCCTTAAGCTATCTTCATATTTTTTTAGTCTTTTTTTTGTGTAGCTGCTATACCTGGGTGTTTCTTTCAGCCTTGTCTTCCAGCTCACTAGTTTAGTACTCTGCTTCATCCAGGATGTTTGTAATTCCTTCTGGTGTGTTTTTTATTTCCAAAATTGTATTTTTCATTTCCACCTGGTTTTTGTTTATGGTTTCTATTTTCTTTTTCATATTGTTGTAGTTCTCAGTTTCTTGGAGTTGTCTGTGAGTTCCTCAAGCATTCTTATAACCATTCTTTTGAATTCTATATCTGACAGTTTGCTTACCTCCATTTCATTTAGCTGTTTTAGTGGAGAATCTTTCATTCCTTTTGACTGCAGGTTCTTTTTTGTCTCCCCATTTTCAGTGACTCCTTTTGTTTGTTTCTAGTGCTTCCTGGTGTTCCACTTTGCTAGCTGTCTTTGTAGGGTGTATTTCTATGGTAGGAATGCTGTGGGATTCAGTGGTGTGGTCTCTTTGATCTCCTTGTCTGGATGCTCTAGGGTTGCCCTTTCTTCTGTTTGTGTGGGCTGTCTTGTTGTATTTGGGTTTTTACCTTTTGGTGGTTTCTTTGTTGGTGGTTCTCTCCTTTAGCAGGTATACTGATATTCACAGCTCCCACCTATTCTTGTATGTGATCAGTGGCAGGGGGTAGGCAAAATGGATTAAGACAGTGGGAGAGTATGCTGTAGTATTTGAAGTTCCAACAAGTAGAGAAGAGATAGGAGATCCTTTGGATAAATATAGCGTTAACCATGATATTTCACCCAACTAGCCACTTTTTATAATAGGTGAAAGAAAGAAAGACTCTCCTTAGAGGGGAAGAGGATTATGAGCTGAATCCAGAGAACAGGGTGCTTGTGTGAGGTTAGATGATGAGATACAGTGAGAGTTAAGGATAGTTAGCAGGCATAGTGTGAGAGAGAATAGAGTTAACCATAACAGTAATAAAGCTCAGGAAGATATGAAATGGGCTAATACCAGGGAGGGGTGCTGTGTAGTATTTACAATTATATGGAACAAAAATTATTTAGAACAGTACCAGAACAACAATAATATGACAAGAAAGATATGATTTGAATGACAAGAATAGAAAGTACATGACCAAGAGTAGTGTGTTATTGGAACACAAGTGAAGTGAAAGAAGGAAAATTAAAACACAATGCAAAAGAGACAACAAGGAAAACCAGTCAAATAATGCAATTAAACAAACAAAGAAAACTAAACAGAAAGAAGAGAAATAAAAAATACTAATAAAATAAAAGAAGTAAAAATAATGAAAAAATAATAATAATACAAATAAACAATAACATGCAAATTCTATAAGATAGGAAAGTGAAATTTGTCTGTTTTTCAGTTGTTTGGTTTAGCCTTGTGCTCCCGCTTTGCATCTGTCTGTGGACCTTTCACAGCTTCAGGCATTATTTTCTCACTTGAGGAAAAAAGAAGAAAAAAGAAAAAAATGGGGAAAGAAGAAAATGAAAAATGTTTCCTGATTACTTTAAAACTGCCAAGAGAGTTCTGCTGGCTCTTAGATACCACAGGCAGAGGCAGCTGGGCTTTGCTTTTCTCCCTTCTGTTTTTTTTTTTGAGGATGGGGGCCAGGTCTGGGCTGCAATATTCACAGTTGCCCAGCCTGTAGCCCAGGGCCTCTGTGCACTGCCAGGCCCCCACTGTCCATATGCACCAGGCCGGCGCCTTTAATCCACCAGTTGTGCCACCCTTTTGATGCACTAATTAGGGGCAACTCACACCACCTTTTCCCTTTTTGCTGGCCTGGGTGCTGTGCACTCCCAAAGTTTCTTCAGGGTTGTTCAGTTCCTGCACTAAATTAAGTCTCTCTGGGGACTGCTCACTCTCTGAGCCCTGCTGTCCTCCTCTGAACAGTGTGTGCGGTGCACCACCTTCTTCCTCTTCACGAGCCAGCTGTGGTGGGAGCCAGCACTCCATGAAAGCTCCTTAGACAGCGGCTGACTTTTTTTGAGTAAAATCCTCTTATTTAAGCCTGCCATTCTTAACAAGCACTGGCTTTTCACACAGCTGAACTTTCTAAACAGACCAGAGACTATCCAGGTCACAGTCTGACACAGAGCAACTCTTCTCCCTCCTCCCAGTTTAGCAGGCTCTCCATTGTTTCTGGTAATGACCTAGCTGGCGTCCACAGTCCCAGTGGGTGAACAACAGTGAGGCAGACTGGGGCTACGTCAGTGAGCAGTGTCCGTGTCATTATGGACGAATTAAAACATACACACAGACTACCGAGTCTGGTGGAGGAAATAGGACGACAGCATGGCTTTTCTCTCAAGAGGAGCAAAAGCCGAGGCCTCTGCCATGACAGGCCTTTATTCTAAAATATCTCCTCACATTCCAAGATGGCTCTCCTTCACTATCCGCAGGTTACAACAAAGGAGCCAATGCTCCTCATTACATCACAGAAGAAGGATATTAGCAAATGAATAGGCAGCCTTACACTGGTCCCAAGGTTTAGCACTTGCAGGGTAAGGGGGTTTTAGCAAAGAGCAAACCTCAAAACAGCTTAGGTATATTGCAAATCTGGTTACCCAGGAAAGAACCTATCTGTGGGCGTGGGTTCTGTGCATCTCCGAGTGGTTGCTGGGCCCACGCCACACAGAAGGGTCTGCCACACAACACCTCTGTGTGTCTCCCATTTTGTCTTTATTCACCCCGGTGACTTCAAGCATCCAGGTCTCTCCTGGTGCTGCAGTGCCCTCTGTGCTTTGGTAGGGGAGGGAGCTGCTGATCTGGCTCTCCTCTAAGGATCCCGTGACAGGTGCTGGGCTGGGGGCCACAGCAGCCTTGGTCCCCCTGTGCAGGTCCTAGGAACATAACTGTCCCAACGCAATCTCCTTACCATCTGTTTTTCAATGTCCTCTACAGTTTTGACCTCCAAACTTTATATAAACTGGGATTCCATTGGCTGTTCATTCTGTTCCTCAGAAGATTGGCTAGGTTTCCCAGCTGGGTAAAGGGGGAAGTGGGCTTGGCTCCCACCTACCTTGCCACCATCTTCAACCTTTTAAATTCCATTTTAAACTGACCTTTTTTATAAGAAGAAAAATGTAGGTAAAAGGTTTGGAATTCAAGGGAAAAGTTAATTAGATAAAAAGCTGCAGCATTCTTTCATCTGTGCCTTGGCTGGTGGTCTTTATCTGTGTCCTGGGAGGTGGACATTTCACCCTGGAGCACAATGGCTCAGGTACCATCTTGATGTCTTGCAGGCCTCCTGAGGCACAAAGGTGGAACTGCTTATGGTTTCCTGGAGTCAAGGAGCATCATACCTTCAGTTCCTGAAACAATACCTTTTTACATACATTGATTACTAAGCTTATTAGCTATTACCTGAAGCTAAAATTTTTCCATTTGAATTCCCCATCAGCCTTAGCCTAATTTGAATTATGGTAAGTATTGTAAATGAGGGGTTCAGGCAGGGGCCTGTTAGAACGACACACCTTGGATCCCATTGTTTCTGAGTTGCCTAGCAAGAATTTTCCTGCTATGTATGCTGTATGCTGTGCTCTTCCTCAACTACCTGTAAAGCACCCATTTTCATTTCTAATATCTAGTACCCCATTCTCCTCCTTTCTCCTTTGTCCAGAAATTTCTTATATACTCAACATTGCCTGTGTTTGGAATTTTCATGTCCATGTGACTTCTCCATTGCATGTATTAAAACCTTGATTTTTCTTCTGTTACTCTGTCTCTGTTAATTTGATTATTGGCCCAGCTAGAAGAACTTAGAAGGTGGAAGAAAAAGCATTCATTGTTTTTGGCCCTTATAGTAGGTAAAGCCACCTGCTAGCCAATGTGTCAAGAAGGAGCACTTAGGAGGAGCCACCTCCATATTATAATGGGTAAGGAACCAGTGTCTTTATTTTGAACAAATGGTTGTCTCCAGTGGCTGTATTAGTTTTCTTAGGGCTGCTATAGTAAATTTTCACAAACTTGGTGGCTTAAAACAACAGAAATGTCCTTTCTCACAGTTCCAGAGGCAAGAAGTCAGGCTTCAAGATATTGGCAAGGCTGTCTGTGTTCCCTCCAAAGGTTCTATGGGAGGATCTTTTCTTACCTCTTCCAGCATCTAGTGGCTACCATGTTATTTGGCTGTGGCTGCATCACTCCAATCTCTGCTTCTATCTTCATCCTGGGAATGTGTTCACATGTGATTTTTAAAATAATTTTCTTCCATGTCCATGGCCTCCTCTGAGCGACATGCCATTTTCTACTAACCCTCTTGCTCCAGTAAATTAGCAGTTACCCAGGAAACACGGTATTTCTAATTCCCCATCCCTTAGCAAAGTTGTTTTATTATTATTATTATTATTTTTTTTTTTTGGTCTGATGTTGCCAAGGGAAATGGCAACCTTTTATGGAGTTGCAAGAAAAGTGTTCTGGGAGATCCATGTATGGGAGGATGTGGTCTAGTTGTAAAATTTATTCAGGTCGAAATAGAAGGCTGCCCCGAGGTTCCCAATGTGTCATCTCTATTTGTCCCTCTGTGAAAAAAGTTCAGTCTTGTCCTCATCAGGCTCAGAAATAGGGCCAGTGTCCAGATATTTTGTGCCATTGGTTCAGTCCATGTCTCTGTCTTTGGCACCATCTGACTAGCTGTGTTCCCAGCTGTGCGCTGACTGGCTGTGTACCAAGGCCTGCATGGTCTACCACAGGCCCCAGGTGGCTGCTAGGACCACATGGCTGCTATGGAGAGAAAAGCAGATGGCCAGCATGTGTTACCAAGTCTCTCTCTCACACACACACACACACACACACACACACACACACACACACACACACACACCACACTGTGGAGAGGGAGGAGGAGGAGGAGGAAGAGAGAGAGGGAGAGAGAGATTCTTTGTTGAACTGAGATTATGCTTTCTTGGGTTTGGGAGGATCAGGCTCTCCTTCAAACTAACCAATCAACTTCCCAAGCTTTTGTGGGCTAGCACTGGATCCTCCCACTCACTAATCCATTTCTTAGATCTTCTGGGGTTCTGTGCCCCTTATCCAATCCAATCCTTTTCTCATACTAGACTGACAGGTCTTTACAGTCACCCTGTTGGCTCCTACCGTACATGCTTTATGGTAGAAGAACCTCCTGTGCTGTGCCATCTTGACTTCTACAGGCATGCACCCAGCAGAGAAATTTCCCCTGCTGTTTTATTCCTTCCCACTAATGACTGGTAATGATGGTATTCCTGCTCACCTGGGGGATTAGGTCTGGAGGGTGGAGGATGACCTGAGTGTGTGGAGTTATAGCTTCCTAGTAGATTAGGCTTCTTAATGTCTTATTCCCTTTGCTTCCTTCTCTGATTAATATCTAGCCACGTACAATAACATTATCATTTACTAATAAGGACCGGCTTTGTCCTCAATATGTTATCTTATTAATTCCTTACAATGACCCTATTGGTGGCAAAACAGCATCAGAATGTTACCAGTGATTGAAACTCAGTTCAGCAACCTTAGTACTTGACTGAGTTCTGCCTAAGTAAGAATTTAGAACCAAGACTCAAACTATAAGAGAAAGTTTATTTAGAAAGTCACAGAGGTTGAGGAAGTGAGCCATGAAGAAGTAAGCCAGCTGAATTGTGTGGGCTTGTGGAACAAGTTACAGAGAGGCAAAAGAAGGGCCATTGGAGCTTAGGAGAGAAAGGCAAAAAAAATGCCCCTGTGGGAAGAAGGTGGGAAAAGGTGTGGGCATGCTCCACAGAGTGCTGTGCTAGGTCCTCCATCCTAAGGGCTTTTAGAGGTGGAAATTTTTAGGGGTGGTATCAGGGAAGAATATCAACAGAATAATCATCAGCTTTCCAGGTGTGTTCTTTCAGGATCGTGGTCTCCACTGATTGGTCAGCACCAGGGGGCTCCTTTTAATCCCTTGAAGGAGGTTAATTGCTTTCTTCTTTTAGCAGACCTATTGGGACTTGTCATCTCCTGTCCTTGCATGGAAGTCAGATGGGACTTTTCTCTGGCTGCCTTGTTTTTCTCTAAGCAGGGGGAATCTACCACATGATTAGGTACATGCCAGGGTAGAAAATAGAAAAGGTCAGGGGGAAGACCGACCCTGCATGACTGCAGACAACCTAGGGGAGAAAAGGGTGCCTCAGGAGTGAGATCTTAACAATACTTGTTTCTAATACTTGCTCTCCTAGTTCTGCCCATTGCTAGGTATCTGTTGCAAGGTACCTGCCCTGTTGTCCCGCTCTGCTCATGCCTGTCTGTCTACCATAGTCCTATCTCTACCAGGGTTCTTGGTCTCACACAGTAGAACCAGTTAAGAAAGAGAAGGGGAGGGAGGGAGGCTGTGAGTAAATGCAGGAGTCAACAAAAGGAGGCACAGAGAGATGAAATGGGTTGCCCAAATCACAGTTAATAAGCTTTGGAAGTGGCTTTCAGACAGTTTGTAAAGTTCATACTGATTACAGAAGATTGAGTCCCTGTTGGGGCTCCAGCCCCAAGCCAATAGGGTGCTTGGCTTCATGCAAGAAAAGAATTCAAGAATAAGCCGTGGCCCTGGCTGGGTAACTGAGTTGGTTAGAGCATCATCCTGATATACATTGATTGCAGGTTTGATCTCAGTCAAGGCACATATAAGAAGCAACCAATGAATGTATAAATAAGTGGAACAACAAACTGATGTTTCTCTTTCTCCCCCCTTTCCTCTCTTTCTAAACATGATTTCTAAAAAAGGAAACAATGACAATAAAAATGAGCCTTGGAGTGAAGTGAGGTAGCAAATTTATTGAGCAAAGTGGACAAGAAAAGCCACTCCACAGTCGTGGTCTTGCCTCACCCATGAAGAGAGGAGAGACCCCACCCCAACCTTTTCTAGAGATTGAGCTTATATCAGTTTCTATTAAAAAATTTACTGGTATGGAGAAATAGCAAGTGGAAAAAAATGTTGGGCTTAACTTTTTTTTCTATCCTCAACTGAGGTCATTTTTTTCTCATTGTTTTTAGAGAGAGGGAAAGAAACATTGATGTGAGACAAACATCTATTGGTTGCCTCCAGTATGTACCAGGACTGGGGATTGGACCCACAACCTAGGTATGTGCCCTGACTGGGGATCGAACCCTCAACCTTTTGTTTATGGGACAATGCTCCAACTGAGCTACACCAACTGGCGCAACTTAAAATTTTAAAAGGTATGTTTTGTGGTCTATTTTATTTTGTGGTATTAGTAAACATTTATGGTATGAACAAACTATTGATAGTAATCTTTACAAGAATTTTGTTTTGTAAGTTCCTTGTGATTTGATTTGATTAACCAAGTTCCATACCTGGTGGCATGCAGCAGGCTCTAACATGACTTTATTTTGGTCTATTTGTTTAGTTTTCATGCCCTTCCCCTATATTAATATTCTGAGAACAATGTATGAAACATGCTACTTTGGTGGGTCAGTTAGACAAGCTAGGGCCCTACTCAAATCTTCAGAGCGAGGACACCACACAGTCTCAGTGATGGAGCCATCGAAGCTATAGAACAAGGAATTTATTATACAGCTAGACTTGGTGCAATGCGACAGAGCAAATAGCTATGCAACCTGTTCCCTGAGTCTAGTATTGAGCCTGGAATCACTGGAGTCAGGTAGGTGGTGGTGGTGAAGAAGAATGGATGTGTTAACAGCAAGTAGACACAAATTGGAAGTGCTTCTGTATATCATGACATCCACCCTTGAAGACATGGGAATCACGGGACTGTAGGAAAAGCACAGAGCAACACACATATGTGCCCTGTACTTGGACAGGTGGAAGGAGGCTCTTGCTGAAACTGCAGGATCTGGAGGTTCATGGTGCAGCAGTTCAAGTACACCCAGTTGTCATGTTCTGATGTCCTGTACTCACCTTCAGAACAAAACACATGACTGTTATTTCGCTTCTGCTTCTGAATTTCATGCAGTCTTGTGGCCAACACTAATCTTTAGCTCGCCAGAGAAGGACATCTTGGGAAAGGTAGTTTCAGCTTAGTGACAATGGACACAATACAAAGCTACCACACCTGCCTTGAGTGTTAAGGGCAGCACAGTGCACCCCTCATTGACCAAAAATGCCAGATGTTGGCTTTCTTGTTCACTTTGCAGTTTTCATGTCTGCCTGGGAGAAGCCAATCAGATGGGTGTTGATTTCATCCTGAGCCACATAGCAGCAATGACAGTGATGAATTCTTCCTGTTCTACTTGTCCAGTCTCCACGAGGCAGTAAGTGTAGTGTGGTGTATATAGCAGGAACACAGGACCACGGTGCTGGATTTGAATGGGCTGGATCTGTGATTTTTGCAAGCCATCTAAGCTCATTGGGCCTTTTTCTCCACCTTTAAAATCAACAAATGTCTTAATATATTACTTGGTAGAATATAAAGTGCATAACTGTCCCAGGTTTGAAACTTCATGTGTTTGTTGCAAAGTATTTTTTTTCCTGTTCTCCAAGCCCAAGTCTCTCAGTTTCCTGGTGATTCCATAAACTACCCCATAGCCTTTTTTCAATTTAGCTCATCAGAGTTTGGTCCTGTTGCTTAAAGGAGGCATAAAGATTTCCCACCAAAAGTACATAGTATTTCACAGGGTGGGGTGGGGTTTGCTCTCTGTACTGTGTACTGATCTTTCTTGTCCTTAGGCTCTCTTTTGGTGTCACTAATAGGTAAGTGGAGAATCTGGCCCTTCCAAAAGCCATGAAACATTGCTTTTTGAGCTACCAGCCCTAAGATACTTGCTGTCAGCTTTCCTCCCTCGTCCTATTACCATCAAAGCTCTTTTGCTGAAGGCTGTGTCTATCAACACTGCAGATTTGCTGGTTGGGGACGTAGTTTCACTTTGGTGATGCACACCAAATTCTTGTTTACGGTATTAAGCTTTTGGCTTAGTGAGTAAATGTTAGCCTACATCAACGAAGGGTACAATCCTCTCCCAAGTGAAGCCCTTGTCCTGTGCTTCAGGATGCCCTCCACTGCTGAGCCCAAAATGGGACCTCACAGAGGGCAGATCATCTCATCAAACTCAGTTGAGAATCTGGCTCTTTCAGTCATATTTTAGAAAGAAAAGGCACAGAGACTGAAAAGTAGCAGTTTTATTTATGACTGAAGATGTTAAGGCATTTACAAAATGACAAGGAAAACTTATTTCCTGTTCATTTAAAAAAAAGCTCAGCACTTCTGAGGCCTATACTTTCACCATGTAAAATGAAAGAATACCTCTTTTGAATACTCTTTCACACTTAAGTTTTGTTTTTTCCGCATCCCACAAATTTGTCCAATTGGGCCCTGACTTACTGTACTTATCCAGTTTGTTCACTTGTTAAGTTCGTTGGGCTGCTTGTGCTAGTAGCCACAGCTTCACCTTAGTGCTCCTTCAGGTAGGGGTCTGTACAGTACACATCTATTGGAGTCATTTAGTGTTATATTCTTCCTTCAACTAATAATGGCAGCCAGAAAATGAGTGAGGGGTAGCATTAGGGAATTAGCAAATTAAAGCCTTAAATCTAAGGCAGATAATTCCATTTTCTTCAACTGAAACAGCAGGTTGGATAATGCTTTTTATAAAAGAGACTGTGTGTTTTGTGTACAAAGCACACAATGCTTACCTAATTTTATTTTATATGTAAGAATAGAAGTGGATTTGGGGATAACTTCCAAGCTTTTCTCCAAAATATTATGTCCAAATGATTGACATAACAACAAAAGAGGAGGTAGGGGTACAAATAACCCTTAGAATTTCAACAGAACAGGAAGACATTTATTTCCATAAAATCTTGGTGGAGATGCTCCCCAGGGATGATCTGTCCCAGTGAAGAGCTGATTTTTCCTGTACTTACACTGATCACCAAAAGTTGACTGTTAATAGAAAAAAAGGTGGCTGCTTGTATCCTAAGGCTTATGATAGCAGCAGCAGCTCCATCGTGATCAAAAGTATTGTACACGGCGCAGCTTAGCAACATGGATCCAAGATAGTGCATGTTTTGGAATATATCCATGGGAAGTACTTATTGAGTAAGAAATTCATGACAACAGAGTCCACTACAACATAGGGAAGATGACTGTCCCTATACAAAGGGTTCACAATCTTAATTGGCCCTGTAAGATGGTGAATAGTGTTAGAATAATACTGTAAACAAATATAAAACAAACAAAATGTAGTACAATATATAATTATTGAAGTCTGTTCTTTTAGGTAAGAGTTTCAGAAAACCCAGGGATGGATTTTATATCACAAAATGGTCCGTATCGTCCAAAAATGTCTTTTGATTGGACAGTAAAATAATATTTGTTGGAAGCTAAAAATTGTGATAAAGTACAGGCCATTGGGAGTGGTAAAGCTTTAATTTCTCCAATTTTCTTCCAAATCAACTTATTAGTAGGGTTCTCATGGCACAGGAAAAGGTGGTAGCTTTCCACTGGAGCACACTTGGGATTGATTTTGGTGATGTTCCAAGTCAGGGCAATGCCCTTGGGTCTCAGTACCCGTTTCACTTTGAGCTCAGGCTTCTGGGGAGGAAGTGTGTCTCGAATTTTTTCTATCAGTTCAGGCAGTAGTGGTGGTGGTGCTGGGAGGGGTGGCAGATGCTCAAAAGACTCAAGGACCTAAAACAGATTTATAAAAAGTTTAGCAAGCTGAACTGGAGGGCTCTAATTATTTTAAAGTAGTCAACTGCAGTTCTACAATATATTGTTTCCTCAATCCATTTATCAAAATCATACTGGGTTGGCCAAAAAGTTCATTTAGTTTTTCCTGTAAGACGGCTCTAGTAGCACTTAGTTATCTTTAACTTCATTTGAAACAGTTTTGTTAGATTGTATTGTGGCAGCTGTCATATCAGTATGTAGTAAAAGAAAAAAAAATTATCAAAAATGTGAATTTTTGTGTAGCCATTTTAATACTGAAGATGAAAGAAAATACGCAACATTTTGGGCATATTATGCTTTATTATTTCAAGAAAGGGAAAATGCAACTGAAATGCAAAAAAAGATTTGTACAGTGTGTGGAGAAGGTGCTGTGACTGATCGAACGTGTCAAAAGTGGTTTGCAAAGTTTTGTGTTGGAGATTTCTCACTGGATGGTGCTCCATGGTTGGGTAGACCAGTTGAAGATGACAATGATCAAATCAAGACATTACTTGAAAGCAATCAACATTATACCATGCGGGAGACAGCTGATATACTCAAAATATCCACATCAATAAAGTGTTTAGTGAAGATAAAAATGTGTCTTTTATTTTACAGAAAAAAACTAAACAGACTTTATAGCCAGCCCAATGAGAACAAAGGGATGTTTCAAGAATATGTAAGGCAGAACCCTGTCTTTTCAAGCTTAGGCTTCTTTTGGAGTTAAGCAGCCTAATTTCTACATTCTGGAATATCACTAATCCATAATGGGTTAGGGCCCAGACATCCTGAATATTTCATCTTCTACTTCATTTCTAAATTGTGTTCCCCCAAACTGTGCTAATTTACACAAAAAGTGAATATCCATTTCCTTCCATTTCATCAAAATGGCTGTTATTCCTCAAAATTTTTTCCAATTTGTTGAGTAAAACATTGTGTTTGTTTTAATTTCTGTAGCTTCTGGAAAATTCAATTAAGTTATTTTAATTGTTTAAGTAGACTTACAATAGCAATGTCAGAAACCACATTAAAGTGCTTTTTAAGCTAAAATGTGACCTAAGTATTTCTTCATGAGTAAAATGGGCACTTCTATTTCCACTCAATTTGGAATGACTATCCCTTACAGAGCATTTCCTATCAGTACCTGGGCTGCATTTTGTGCCACGGGGGTTGTCTCTTTTGAGATTGAAACAGATTTCATAGATGACTCCAGCATGGATACTGGATTTTCTGTGAAGAAACAAGGTTTAAGAAGTTAAATTTATCTGTAATAATCAATCCCTTAGCGTTTTAGCAAAGAATAGTTTACATTGTGTGTGCTAATTAAATGTGAACTAAAATTATAAAGCTGTGAAGATAAATTTTGATAGAAGTTCAAGATACAGAGTTAGCAAATATAGAGAATTTTCTTTTAATGTGACAAGTTCCCTACTTAAGGTAAATACTTATCATTATGTAACTTGGAACCAGGAAAAATTATACATGGGAGAGGGCTCTCTCTCTGCTCAGTGGTCTTAGAGATGGATTCTGCTCTGTAGGCCAACAAGGATATCTGCAAACACAGAGCTAGCTACAATCCTGTTTAAATATGTAACACACACAGTCCTGGGAATTTAAGCTAAAAATCATGCAGGCTGGGGTTGAGGGACTCTCTGCTATTGAGGTGTATATTAGTATTGAGGGAATTAGACTGATGGGAATTGTGGACAGGGGAAAGAGGACAGAAGGGACAGTGGAAGAAAGAGATGGTGAGAGGAAGGAAGAAAAGGGGGGAAATATGTGTGTGAGGAAGAGAAAGAGAGTTTAGTAGGTGCAAGAATGGTTTGAGCCCTGGTTGGTGCGGCTCAGTGGATTGAGTGCAAGCCTGCAAACCAAAGGGTCTCCAGTTTGATTCCCAGTTAGGGTGCATGCCTGGATTGCAGGCCAGGTCCCCAGTAGGGGGCGTGCGAGAGTCAACCACACATTGATGTTTCCCTCTTTCTCCCTCCCTCCCCCTCTCTCTAAAAGTAAATAAATAAAATCTTAAAAAAAAAAAAAGAATGGTTTGAAAACAACTAGGGAGAGTATATATGGGGATGGTAAGTAAAGGGGCTTCAGGTTGGAGAGGTGTAGAGCTGGACAGAATGCTAATTTCTAACCATTTCAAAAATTTGAACATTTCTAATAAGCAATAAAAACCATTTTAGATCTATTGCAACTGCAGTGATATAACTGCTTAATATTCTTTATGAATCTCCCCAAATGAAATATTTTATTTGTATTTTTCTTTTGACAAGGATAATTAAGAGTCTGCATTGTGATTCAAATTTAATTTATTGACCACTTTATTTGCTGGTGTTAAAAAATCTTTTTGGAAGAGGTAGTGACTATAATTTTAAGAGTCTGTACAGACTTTTTAAACTGGCTTAATTAATTAGAACTAGATTTGTGAAATTATAATCTGTAGGTAAAACATCATACAAGAGCTGACACAAATAATTTTTAAAATTTCAAGTGTACAGTTTTATACAAAAAATTCTAACAAATATGACTTTCCATAACATTCCTTCTATCAGTAGTTTGTAGAAATAAAGCTAGAAAAGTTTTCAGGGTCTAAGTCATTAATGATTTATATATCTTATTATTAAGGAGTTTAGATTTTTATACTAAAGATAAAAATATTAACTAGATTTATATATAAGAAATAATATTTTAGTGGCAGCTTGGAAGATTCATTAAAAACAGTAAGGGCAAAAATATTAGTTAATAAGTTATGGCAATATAGGAGGCTCAAGGTGCTAACATTCTGAAATAAGGAGACAGAACCAATAGGCTTGAAAACTGACTACATAGTGCAATGAGGCAGATCTAAGAGTCAAAAGTGACTGTTTCACTTCTGGCTTGGGAAACTGGGTGAGTTGGTGATAATATTCATCAAGACTGGGAATATGGGAAATGGTCCAAGTGCGACCTGACTCTTAATCAGAACTGGACACTATAAGATAGACTCACAACTCCATGAGTTAGCATCATGAATTAGCATGATTTATCTTTCCAAACTGAAGTACCCAAATAAAAGGTATGACTTACTTTGTTAAGCAAATTAATCTGCATTCCTACTTTTATTTTACTCTATCTCAGATCCTATATCATGTAGTTTAGAAACAATTGAGTAATCATTAAAAAGTAACTGATTCTGGTCAAAATGGTGACGTAGGCAGACACGGCTCCCTCTCTGAACCACCATGTCAATATTACAACTAAAATATAGAATAACCATCAATCAGGAATGTCAGAAATTGAGTTGAGCCCTGGCTGGTGTAGCTCAGTGGATTGAGCACGGGCCTGTGAACCAAGGGATCGCGGTTCAATTCCTAGTCAGGGCACATGCCTGGGTTGCAGGCCAGTTCCCGCCAGGGGACTCATGAGAGGCAACCATACATTGACATTTCTCTCCCTCTCTCCTTCCCTTCCCCTCTAAAGATAAATAAATAATATGTTAAAAAAAAGAAATTGAGTTGAATGAAAGTCCAACAACTATGGAACTGAAGTAATGACATCCATCCAGACTGGTGGGAGGAGCATGGATGCAGAATGGGCTGGCCCCACACCCACATGGATAAAAATTCAGGAGAGATATCTTAGGAGTGAGGAGTCTCAGACTCACACCAGGCCCCCCAGACCAGGATTCTAGTGCCCGGAAGATAAGTACCCACAACTTCTGGCTGAGAAAAACAGCAGGGATTGTTGGTGGAGGAGGGTGCTGGAACCCTAAGCAGTTCCTCTTGGGGAACCCACAAAGGGACCCACCTACTCAGAATTGCTCCCTCTGAGCTGCATTACTGAGGTGGCAGCTTGAAGGGCACCAGTAGTAGACTGGGAAAGGCTGAAGTGTTTGGCATAAAGGTCACTGTCCTTTACTGAACCCTCCCCCCACAGGGCTGATAGGCTAGTGCCATACCTGAGACTCCATCAACCTGGCTAACACTGTGTGACCCACCTTGGATCCACAGAGGCTCTACCCTACCCAAGTTATGGGTGCATCCAAATTGCTTTTCCATAGGAATAGCTGGTCTTGGCTCCTAAATCTTATCAAACAAGCAATGCTAGTTTCAGTGAACCTTAAAGGCAGCTAGATTAGTGTCACAGCTTGGCTTCACCTGGGAATCTCCAAGCCCAGCACAAATAGCAGCCATCCCAGATTACAGGGTGCCCTGGGCAAAACACAGGTGGGGCTGACCTTGGGCTGCACCACTCGAGAAACCCCAGAGCCTGTGCACCCAGTGGACAGCTACAGACCATGTCAGAGCACCAGCACCCTGCACCTGAACAGCTGATCCTCCATGGACGGCAGAGGGTAGTGGTCAGTGGTTATAACCAGTCCTTGCAGCTGACTTGCCTGGGTAAATTCCTTCTATTGATCTGCCAACAGCAATTGAGGCTCAACTACAAAAGGGTGTACTCAGCCCACAGGAACGGTACACCTTGAGTACCCAACTTTGGTGATAGGGGAGGCTGTGCCACTGGACCTTACCAGGACAACTACTACATTAGGCCACATTACTAAGATATGGAGACAAAGTAGTTCTACCTAATACACAGAAACAAACACAGGGAGGCTACCAACTGAGGAGACCAAGACCCATAAAAAAGAACAAGTTAGAAACAAAGGATACACTAAATGTGCCCTAGGTGGTGTGGCTCAGTGTTTTGAGTGCTGGCCTGCAAACCAAAGGGTCGCTGGTTTGATTCCCAGTCAGGGCATATGCCTGTGTTGCAGGCCAGGTCCCCAGTCAGTATGGGGCACATGAGAGGCAACCACATATTAATGTTTCTCTCCCTCTCTTTCTCCCTTCCTTCCCCTCTAAAAATAAATAAAATCTTTTAAATAAAAGATATGAAGGATAAACTAATTGAAATAATGAGCAATTTACAGGGAAACAACAGTAGCTGAGAATCAAATCAATGATTTGGAACATAAGCAACAACAACAAGAAAAACATGCAGAACAACAAGAAAACAGAATCCCTCCAAATGAGGACAGTATACACAACCTCTGGGGCAACTATAAAAGGTCCAACATTCACCCCAGTGGGGTGCCAGAAGGAGAAGAGAAAGAGCAAGAAATTGGAAATTGATCTAAAAAAACTTAGTGAAAGAAAACTTCCCTAATTTGGTGAAAGAAATAGACATGCAAGTCCAGGAAGTGCAGAGAATTCCAATTATGATGGATGCAAAGAGGCCCACTCCAGAACACAACATAATTAAATTGCTCAAGGTTAAAGATAACAAGACGCTCTTAAAAGCAAGAAAAAAGAACTTAGTTACTAGAAGGTTGCCAGATGGGAGTGGAGAGGGGCAGAATGGGTCAAGAGGTAAGGGGATTAAGTATAAATAGGTAGTTACAGAATAGCCATGGGGATGTGAAATACAGTGTAGAAAATGGAACAGCCACAGAACTTATATGCATGACCTATGGACATGAACAATGGTGGGGGGATTACCTGAGGGAGTGGGGGGCACAACAGGGGGGAAACCAGGATAATTGTTAACAGCATAATCAATAAAATATAATTTTAAAAAAGAAACTACTTCATAATGGACTCCAATTCATTTTCCTTTTTAATTATAATTTATTGATTATGCTATTACAGTGTTTCCAATTTTCCCTCTAAGCCCCCCTCCACCCAGCACTGCCTACACCATTGTTCATGTCTATGGGTCATGTATATAAGTTCTTTGGCTACTCCATTTCCTACACTGTACTTTACATCCCCATAATTATTCTGTAACTACCTATTTGTACTTCTTAATCCCCTCACCTCTTCACCCATTCTCCCACACCCCACCCTCTTATCTGTTCTCCATATCCATGATTCTGTGTCAAGTTCCTGTTGTTTGCTTAGTTTGTTTTTTAGATTTAATTGTTGATAGATTTGTATTTTTTCCCATTTTATTGTTCATAGTTTTGAACTTTTTCTTAAATAAGTCCCTTTAACATTTCATATAATGGTTTGGTGATGATGAACCCTTTAGTTTTTTCTTGTCTAATAAGGTATTTATCTGCCTTTCATTCTAAATGGTATCTTTTTGGGGGTAGAGCAATGTTGGCTGTAGGATCCTGCTTTTCATGACTTTGAATATTTCTTGCCAAGCCATTCTAGCCTGCAAAGTTTGAGAAGTCAGCTGACAGTCTTATGGGAATTCCACTGTATGTAACTGTTTTTCTCCTCCTGCTTTTAAGATTCTTTCTTTACATTTAACCTTTGGTAGTTTAATTATGATGTGTCTTGGAGTGGGCCTCTTTGCATCCATCATGTTACCTGCATATTTACTTCCTTCACCATTTTAGGCAAGTTTTCTTTTACTACTTTTCAAAATAGATTTCCAATCTCTTGTTCTTTCTCTTCTCCTTCTAGAACCCCTATGATGGGAATGTTGGGCCTATTAAAATTTGTCCCAGAGGTCATTTATACTATCCTCATTTTAGGGGGTTCTTTTTTCTTCTTTGTCCTGCATGGTTGCTTTTTTGTTCCTTATGTTCCAAATCAATGATTTCATTTTTGGCTTCATTCACTCTACTGTGTTTCCCTGTAAATTGTTTATTATTTTAATTAGTGAATCCTTTGTTTCTGATTGGATCTGTTTTTATTCTGTTGAGGTCCTAAGTTCCTTGAGCATCCTTATAAATAGTGTTTTGAACTCTGCATCTGGTAGACTGCTTATCTCCAATTTGTTTAGCTCTTTTTCTAGCGTTTTGATCTCTTTTTTCATTTGGGCCATGTTTCTTTGTCTCCTCATTTGGGCAGCCTCCCTATGTGTTTTTCTATGTATTCAGTACAGCTCCTATGACTCCGTGTCTTGGTAGCATGCTTAGCATAGCAGGTGTCCTGTAGGGTGCAGTGGCACAGCCTCTCCTATCATCCAAGCTGAGTACTTGAGGTGTGCCCTTTGTGTGGGCTGAGTACACCCACCTCTTGTAGTTGAGCCTTGACTGCTCTTGGCAGATCAATGGAAGGGATTTACCCAGGTGAGTCAGCTCCAAGGACTGGCTATGACCACTGACCACCATGGATGATCACCTGTGTGAGAGCAGGGTAGTAGTGCTCTGATATAGTCTGTAGCTGTCCACTGGGTGTGCTGGCCCTGAGGTTATCCAGGTAGTGCAGGCCAAGGTTAGCCCCAACCTGTTTTCTGCCTGGAGCCATCCTGCATGAGTATAAAGCAATCTGGGATGGCTGCTACTTGTGCTGGGCTTGGAGATTCCCAGGCAAAGCCAAGCTGTGAATCCAGGCTGGCTGCTGCTAGTGCCAGGCCTGTGGCCTCTTAGCAAGTGGTATGGGCACTGGGGTGTCATTGAGGCTGGCTGTTGCTTGAGAGCATTTAGGAAGATGTGAAGCATGAACCAAAACCAGCCATTCATACAGAAAAGTCATGGTTAAAAGTCACAGTAGGCCCATAAGTTTTGTGGGATGGAGTCTCAGGGATCTCCAGGGCAGGACAAACAGTGTTAGCCAGGTTGATGGAGTCTCAGATACAGGATCCAGCTGTTGGCTCTATAGCTTTGTTGGCGGAGGGTTCAGAAAAGGGACAGTGCCTCTGCCCACATTTCTGTCTGGGAGAAAGCTGTCTCCCCGCTCCCACTTTGAAACCAGACACTTCACTTCCTCCCTGTATGCCACTGGTGCCTTTCAAGCTGCTCTGGAGGTGCTGGAGCTCAAAGAGAGTGAGTCTGAGTAAGTTCATTTGTGGGTTCTTTAAGGGGAACTTCTTGGAACTCCAGCAGAAGTTTCTTCCACTGACTGAGTCCCTGCTGGTTTTTGCAGGGAAAAATTATGGGGACTTATCTTCCTGGCACTGGAACCCTGGGCTGGGGGGCCTGCTGTGGGGCTGGGACTCCTCACTCCTGAGATATACCTCCTGAATTTTTATCCAGCACACGTGGATATGGGACCTGCCTGTTCTATATCTCCACCTCTTGATTGATGTGGTTTAATTCCATAATTGTCAGACTCCTGTTCAACTTTTATGAAATAATAATAAAATTTATTAAAAATAAAAATTTACTAAAATAAATAAAATCTGAAAAGAAGAAAAAATTTCCCTTTTCAATTTTTTTTTCAGATTTTATTTATTTATTTTTAGGGAGAGGGGAAGGGGGAGAGGAAGAGAGGGAGAAAAACATCAATGTGTGGTTGCCCCTCATGCACCCCTTACTAGGGACCTAGCCTGCAACCCAGGCATGTGCCCTGTCTGGGAATTGAACCAGCGACTTTTGGCTTCACAGTCTGGTGCTCAATCCACTGAGCTATACCAGCCAGGGCTCAGCTCAATTTCTGATGGTTTTAAGTGATGGTTGTTTTATATTTTAGTTGTAATTTTAATGTGGTTATATGAGGAGGTGAGCCGTATTTACTTATGCAGCCATCTTGACAGGAAGACTCTCCCATTCATTTTTTAAATCTTCATTTTTAAACCAGGAATTGAAGGGTTTTAAAATTTATCATGAGATACCTAGAGATTTTAATGGTTCCAACTTTTGTTGGATCCACAGTTGAAAAAGGAAAAGGAACTGGACTATATACTCCCTATATTAATCTCCATTTTGAAAATATTACATAATTTACTCACGCTAATAAGTAGAATTCAAACATTTCATGAAAAAGTACCATAAACATTCAAGTATAGTTATAAAGAGATGAAACTGTGTAATTGATTACCAGCCCCCAAAGTCTGTACTTTATTTCTTCTTGTTTAAATCTGAGAAATAGGGCACTGCTGTCACTCTCTCTATACTTCCATGATATGCCTGTGAACCCCAAGAAGGAATTCATCTACTGAGATGAACTCAGACTCTTTCCCTACAGTTAAGTGGTCCTAACTTCAAAATTAAGAATCTAGCTGTTTACTGACAGGGGTCTCTAAGAACCACAAGCTGAACTCTTGGTTTCCCCTGTGTGTTTATGCTGCTGCCTGAGTCAATCACTGAAGAGAAGTTCTTTGTTCTGTTATTGCCCAGTTATCTTCCAACCAATACACTATGACCTGCACCAACCAATCAGAACTGTACAAAATCTACCCTTATTTAAATGTATACCATCCCCACAGGGGTGGCTGGGGTGGGAGGAAAAGGCAGATAACTGTACTTGAACAACAATAAAATACAAAAAATGCAAAAAAAAAAAAAAAAAAAAAAAAAAAAAAAAAAAAAAAAAAAAAAAAAAAAAA
>PVKU01012657.1:0-12691 GCA_004027475.1 Anoura caudifer | reverse complement strand
ACAATTTGGAAACTTCATTTACATGAAGCAGATTAAAATGGGAACTATGGATGGGAAGTTTTCCACAAAAAAATCTTCTTCTTTGTCTCAGGAGAGCACACTTTGTAATCGAGGCCTTGTTTTCGAAGTTTGCAAACTGTTATTTGAATAAAGTCTCTCCTTTTTTGCTCCAGTGCATTTTGTTGGATTTGTTTACATACTCCAGCATAGTCTCACAACTGCCATTGTTACAATTAAGGAAATACACTTGTGTGTCACAGGTAAAAAAAAAAAGAGAGATTCATAATAGCCTTAAACAATCTAGATATCTTTCAATGAGCAAATGGATAAACTATTATACATAAACAGTTATACATCCATATCATGCAATACTACTCAGCAATAAAAAGTAATACTACTAATACACCCAATAACTTAGATGACCCTCACAGGGAATTATGCTAAGTGAAAGAAGCCAGTCTCAGAAGGATACATACTATATCATCACATTTATAAAACATCATCAAATGACACAATTATAAAGGTAAAAACACATTCATGGCTGTCCTGGTTAAGGGACTGAGGGCAGAAAATAGGTGTGCCTAGAAACAGTAAACATGAGGGAATCCTATAGTGAGAGCACAGCTGTGTAATTTGATTGTGCTGACAAATAAATGAATCTATACATGTGATTAAATTGCATAGAGTTATAAAAGACACACACACACAAAAACAAACTTAATAAACAGGTCAAACACATTTTGAGTTGTTATCCTTCCCTCTAAAAAACAAATCCTTTACCTGTGTTGCAGTTTGAGAGGCCTTCTTTTGTCAGATCAATCACAGAATCGAGTTTCTTTTTCTCTACAGCCTAAAAAGTTAGATTAAAAAAATAAGATTTTTACCTCAATAACAAAAACGGTTTTAAAAAATAAAACTCATCATTTTAAATTACTATACAGAAGCTAGAGACTAAACATTTTTTAAGTTTTTATGGTTTAATTTAACTCTCCCATGACAAAGAAACTCATGAAATACTATATAGTTTCTGAGAATATGACTAGGCAGAATCCAAACAAATTAATTTGGTATGCATGACTGTAAAATATATTTATCATTAGCTGTTTGCTTTTTAATGTTTAAGCTAGACTGGAACCTGGTTATACCAACTAGTCAGACATTAATATCTCAGAGAACAAATCTCCCAAGGAATGAGTGACAAAGCTAAACCATCCAACATGCAGCAAACTAAAGTTCTTAGAACTAACCTATTCAAATAAACAACATTCAAAGACCGTATATATTACCTACCATAATAACATCAGTATCAGCATTAGGTAGATTATTAGAATTTCTTGATGTAACTTTTCCAGAACCTGAAAGAAAATTATTAAAATGTGAACATTTTACAAGTTTATTAAAATATTAAATATTTATGGACTTCATTATATATGAATACTGAAACACAATAATGGAATGCTTATTATCAATTTATTCTACAATCATAAAAAGTAACTCAATTGGCTTTATCTATTCTGAAGACTGACAAGCAAGTTCAAGAAAAATCTAACTTTGGTTCAAAAGATGTTATTCTTCTGTAACTTTACAACTGTATTAGTAACCCTTGAAAAGCTATCTATAAATAGGATTTGAGGAAATAAACTTGGAAATGTACACATTTTCTATTCAGTATCTTTAGATTAGGCTATCTGAGATGGCTAAGCATTCTGCATAGAACTACTAAGAAAGCCTCAGATTCCTTAAGCTATTTTATTCACAATCTTTACAAATTATTTTTCTTTTATTGATTCCAGAGAGAGGGGAAGAAACAGAAAAAGAGAGGAATGAAATATTGATGTGAAAGAGAAACATCAATCAGTTACCTCTTCCATGCACCCCGACCACGTATTGAACCCACAACCTGGGCATGTACCCTAACTGGAAATTGAATCCACAGCCTTTCGGTTTGTGGGACAGCACTCAACCAACTGAGCCACACTGCCCAAGGCTTTATTCATAATGTTAACTGCCCATATCAAAGGGACAATGAAGTAGCTATATAAGCATAGGTAAAGATTTCTGAAATTAAGATGCAAATATTCTAATATATCACAAAAAATGAAAAGGAAATGGGGAATTTTGAATGAGAAATTATGGGCCAACAAAAGAGTTATTTTGATGGGTAGGAGCTCCTTCTTTCTTTCTGCTGCATAGTATTCTGTTGTGTAAATGTACTAGTTTTTTGATCCACTCATTTACTGATGGGCACTTAGGTTGCTTCCAACATTTGGCAATTGTAAATTGTGCTGCTATGAACGCTGGGGAGTGCATAGGTTCTTTTGAATTGGTATTTCAGGGTTCTTAGGGTATAATCCCAGCAGTGGAATTGCCGGGTCAAAAGGCAGTTCCATTTTTAGTTTTCTCAGGAAATTCCATACTGTTTCCCACATTGGCTGCACCTGTCTGCATTCCCACCAACAATGTACTAGGGTTCCCCTTTCTCCACAACCTCTCCAGCACTTGTTGTTTGTTGATTTGGTTATGATGGCCATTATGACTGGTGTGAAGTGGTACCTCTTGGATGGAACAGAACTGGAGAGCATTACGCTAAGCGAAATAAGCCAGGCGGTGAAAGACAAATACCATATATCTCACCTATAAGTGGAACTATATTAACAAAACAAACAAGCTAGCAAAATATAAACAGACGTTGAAATAAAGAATAGGCTGATGGTAACCAGAGGGGAGTGGGGAGGGTGACAATGAGGGAAAAAAGGAGAAAGGTCATCAAAAAACATGCACAAAGGACCCACAGACAAAGCCAAAGCGGGGTAGGACTGAGGGTGGGGAATGGCAGATGGGGGTGGGTAAGGTATGGGGGAGGGGATGGGGAAAATGGAGACAACTGTATTTGAAAAACAATAAAGTAAATAAAAAATAAACAAAAAGAAGAGTTATTTTGAGAGGAAACTTATTGGAAATTTAAGGTCAAAGATGTTTTACATAAGTGTAACAAGACAGAAACTGTAAAGAACAACAACAATATTATAAAAACACCAGAAATTAAAAAAGTAATCAAAGATACAGAGGAACTGCCAAACTGTAAACTTTAGGTAGACTATAAGATAACTTTTTGTCAAGACAAAAAGCAAACCACCAACAAAGGCCAGAGCAAATAAGTAAAAATAATGTATATGAAAGGTAAGTAGTTTTACAACTTACAAAGCCATTAAACAAACAGTACAGAAACAAAAGGCCATAAATTGATAAATACAAGTTTAAAAAGAAACCTCAATTATATTAAGAGGTCACTTATTTACTTAAGTAATATAAATCAGATATAACTTAAAATATTTTTGAATTTTATTTTATTGAAATATTCAATTATCTAAACAAATGCTGTTTTGAAGCTAATTTGATAGATTATATTTTAATCAACTTAAGATACCTGTTAGATTTGATGTAATTGGTGTTGTCAAACTAGGACTTTCCACAGAAATCAACATAACATCATCGTTACTAAAATGACAAAAATTAAAAATGAAAATGAACTAAACATGCATTATTAGGCTTAAACATACAATCAATGGTTAGAATTCTTCTAATGTAACCTTTTGCAACTGATATATTTTAATCTCATAATAGTGTGTGGGGGTATGGGAGTGATAAAACCAAATACTCAAGAATTCCCATGTATTACCAATTAATTATATGACCAAAAAAGTTCATGGACATCCAATAACAATGGACCTTGAAAATTCAGTAGAGATCCACTTACAATGAGTCCAAATACATCATCTATAAGTATACAATATACATACATAGTGTGGGAAATATAAAGTCACTGTAGCACATATACTTGCCTTCATGAAAATGAACCAACATTTAAGTGAACAGAAACTTATTAAGATACTCTGACTTACAGATATAGGACTGTAACAAAGCTATTAAAAATTAATTCTGCAACTACATTTTATCACTATGGTAGCAATATTTACCACATATTTACTAAACTGAGGCATTGATGGTAAATGATGCTTATAGTTACAGAATAGCCTGAGTCAGAAGACTTATCTTCTGCTTCCATTTGACCCTGATACCACTTCTATGAGCTGACATTTAAATCAGAACTTTTGTTAAGCTCTTGACACAAATTTCATTAAGCCCATAAAACTGCTAGATGAATTTTCTATACCACTTCCTTACAGATAGTATTAATTTTTAGTTTTTGTACTTAAATCTGTAATTCATTTCAAGCTATTTTTGTATATGGTGTGAGGTAAGAGTTGAGACTCACTTTTCCCCTCTGGTTAATTCAACATTTGTTGGAAAGACTATTTTTTCATTATTAAATTACTTTGGCATCTTTCTTGAAAACCAGTGAGCTCTATGTATACTTTCTAAGCTGTCCATTGATTTATATGTCTATTCTTATGTCAACACCATTGTCTTAATTACTATATCTTGAAAATAAGTCTTAAAACTTAAATAGTTTACGTCTTCCAACTTTGTTTTTCTTTCATAACATTGTTTTTATTTTCTTGGTCTTTTCCATTTCACCTAAGCTTTCAATCAGATTGTTAGTTTCTACAAAAAATGCTGCCAGGATTTTGACTGAGATTGCATCGTACGTACAGAACAATGCAGGAAAAGTGACATTAATAATTAATTTTGATTTGTGAATATGGCATATCTCTATATATTTAGGATCTTTAACTTCTCTCAGCAAAATTTTGTACTTTAAAAGAAGTAATACATTAGAGAAGTTTTAGGTTTATAAATTTGGTGGAAAGTACAGAAAGTTCCCTATACCCTGTTCCCTACTCTCTTTCCACCACCCCAAGTATCAAGATCCTATACCAAAACAGTATGCTTGTTACAACTGATGAACCTACACTGACACATTATCACCCAAAGTCCATAGTTTACAGCAAGGTTCACTCTTAATGTACATGCTATGGGTTTTGACAAATGTATAATGACATGCACCCACCATTATGGTACCATATGGGATAGTTTCTCTGCCCTAAAGAATCCCATGATCTGCCTGTTCACTTCTCTCCAGTAAAGGCATTACTGGCATCAACTGATCTTTTTATTGTCTCCATTACTTTTGTCTTTTCTAGAGGGTTTTGTGCTGGAATCATACAGTATATAACCTTCTCAAATTGGCTTCTTTCACTTAGTAATATGCATTTGTTTCCTCCATGTCTTTTCAAAGCTTGATAGCTCATTTTACTTTTTCTATTTTTTAAATAGTCCACTTTCTGAACGTACCACAGGTTATTTATCAATTCACCTACTTAAGGACATCTTGGTTGCTTCTAAGTTTTGGCAATTATGAATAAAATTTTATGATTCCACTTTCTCTTTTTTAAAAATATCAATTATACTTTTTTTCTGGTGATTGCCTTAGAGTTTGTGATCCACATATACAACTAATTCAAGTCCACTTTCATATATAACATTATACGCTTTAGAAACAGACCTTTGGTAATGTAGTGGTAAGATGTGGGTGGAGGGGAAGCATTCTATTAATCCTATAATTACGTCTCAGTATTTTAGTTAGTCTGTGCCCCTGGAATGTGAACCTCACTAGTGCTTCTCAGTATCCTTCCTTCCCAGCCCCCTCTTAAGTTGAGACAGTTTGGCTAGAGGGGCTTAGAGTTGGGTATTTTCCTTCCTCCATGTGGAAAGCTACAAGGAGCAGGTGTTGGGTTTCCTTCCCCTTAGAGGTAGGTTAAGTTCTGACAAGTTTCTCCCAAGGGCAGGCTTGTTAAGAGACAGCTCTGCTGGTGTATTTCAGAAGGTTCCTTTTACCTTCCTCCTGTTGGAAACATGAGATTTCCCTCCAATATTTACTGTGAGGCCCTGGCAGAGCTTCTGGAGGTAAAACTCACAAAACTGTGGGTGTCCCCCTATAAATGCCCCCCATCCCCAGAGTTTTAGATTTTCATATCTCCACACTAATTCCCATAGAGGTTTCTGTTCCAATTCCAGTAGGTTGTGATTCTCAGTTTCTACCTGTTTGTCTCTCCAACTTTGGGGTCAGTAGTTTGCTCTGTGACCCTACTTCTCTGATGGAGCTAAGAAGAGTTGTTGATATTTTCAGTTTGTTCAGCTTTTTAATTGTTGTTAGAATAGTTATGATTCCTTACATGCTGGACCACAAATCTGAAACCTACTTTGTAGTTTTGAAGTTAGGTCTTAGAGATATTTTGGCAACTTTATCCCTATGTATATAATTCTTTGATATTATTGTTAATAGTACCGATTTTAAATATGAAATTACAACTGCTTCTTGCCTGTACACAGAAATACTAGAGAAAGAGTACAATATGCACAAACACTACATATTATAGAGGTAGTATAACACACACACACACATCTATACAGAAACAGAAAATTTTATATTCATCCATATACATTTAATTTCCAGCACTTTCATTAGTTTACCCGTATAGATCTAAATTTCCATTTGATATAATTTTCCTTCTGCTTGAAGAACTTCCTTTAACGTTTCATTTAAAATATATATTTAAAAATTTTATTTATTTTTAGAATGGAAAGTGACAAGAGAAACACTGATGTGAGAGATGAGAAACAACAATTGGTTGCCTCTTACACACCCCTTCCCCTACCCCTAACTGGTGCCCTGACCAGGAACTGAACTGCAACCTTTTGGTTTGGAAGCTGATGCTCAATCCACTGAGCCACACCAGCTAGGGCTCCTTTAACACTTCTTGTAGTGCAGGTCTGCTGCTGATATATTCTTCTCACTTTTTTTTAGTGTGAAAAATCCTTTGTTCCTCTAAATGTCTGAAACATATTTTCACCAAGTGTAAAAATTTGAAGACAGTTTTCTTTCAATGCTTTAGAGATATCTTCTAGTTTGCACAGTTTGCAGTGAGGTCTTCTGATGTTATTTTTTTTTTTTTTTTGATCCTTTCGTGTAATATGTCTTCTCTCTTTGGCTGCTTTTAAGATTTTCTTGTTACCACTTACTTTCAGCAATATGATTATGATGTGGATTTTCTTCACACTTTTTCTGCTTAAATTTGTTAACTTCCCTTTATATTTATGGATTTAGAATATTCACCAAATTTGGGAAAATTTTAAGACATTATAGTTTTCTGATCCAATTGCTCCCTGCCTAGTGATACTCTAATTATAAATATATATATATAAATGTTTGATAGTGTTTCATAGGTCTCTGATGTTATGTTCATTTTTTTGTTAGTCTTTTTCTCCTCACACTTTTGTTTGAATAGTTTCTATTGCTATTTCACTGATTTTAAAAAAAATCAGTTATTCTGTCGTTGGTCTTATCCAATGTACTTTTCACTTTATTGTCTTTTTCAACTCTGAAGTTCAATTTAGGTCTTTTCCCCTGCATACCTCCCATTTCTTTCATCATGTTAACATTTTCCAGTATATTGATGAACACAAAGAACATACTGACAATAGCTGCTTTATGTTGTTGTCTGCTAAGTTTCCATATTTGTTTTAATCATTTTCTCCTTGTTATGAGTTATTTGCTGCTTTGCTGTCTGTTTTTTGATTAGATGCCTGGCACTGTAATATGAACACTGTTGGGTGATGTTTCATCCCTTCAAAGATTGCTGGACTTTGTTTTGGCATGCAGATGAATTATTCAGAATTTGTGTGATTCCTTGGGTAATTCCACTGTTGTCTTTAGTCCAGGACTAATTCAGCCCCATTACAGCTATACCCATTTAAAGAGTCTACCTGCTGTTCCATGACATCACATGGGACAACATCACAGCCAGTGGGAAGCAAAATACCTGACCTCTGTAAAACTGCCAAGAAATGTTTGGCCTTCTTCTTTTCAATGGTTCGTTCTCCAGCCTCTTGTAGTTTCAGATTTTCCTGGGATCCATGGAGGGCTACATCTTAAGAACCAGAATGGGAGCTGGAAGATGGCAGCAAGGTAGGTGGGAGCGGAGCCCAGTTCTCCCTATGCCCAGCTGGAACACCTAGCCGATCTTCTGAGGAACAGAGTGAACAGCCAATGGAATCCCAGCTTATATGAAGTTTGGAGGCCAAAAATTGTAGAGGACATTGAAAAACAGATGGTGAGGAGATTGTGTTGGAATGCTAAGGTCTCTGGGATCTGAGCAGGGAACTAGGCTGCTATGGCCCCTCCCCTGCTGCCTGCCGCAGGATACTTGGAGGAGAGTTAGATCACCAGCTCCCTCCCCTACCAGAGAAGGGAGGGCAGCCCAGCACCAGGAGGGACTTGGATGCTTAAAGTAGCTGGGAGGAATAGAGACAAAGTGGAAGACATAGAGGCTGTGTACACCCACTGGGACTGTGGATGCTAGCTAGGTCATTACCAGAGAAATTGGGGAGATGGGTGATACCTGGAGAAGGGAGAAGAATTGGGCCGTGGGGGACACTGACCTGGATAATCTCCAGTCTGGTTAGAAAGTGGGGCTGTATGAAAAGCCTGGCAGTGCTTCTTAAGAACAGGGGGCTTAAACAAGAGGCTTTTACTCAAAAAAAAAAAAAAAAAAAAAAAAAAAAAAAAAAAAAAAAAAAAAAAAAAAAAAAAAAAAAGAAAAGAAAAGAAAAGAAAAAAAAAAAGAAAAAGAAAGAGGATTGCAGCTGCTTTGTAAGGAGCTCTTGTCCAGCGGCTAGTTCACACACCACTCACCCTGAGGGTGATTGGAGCTGCTTGCCCAGCGGTGGACTTGGGCCACAGTGGGCTCATCAAGGGCAAGGAGGAAGCATACTGCATGGACCTTGGTGCAACTGGTGGATTAAAGGTGCAGGCCTGGTGCAGACTGTGGCAGACCCTTCTGCGTGGAGTGGGCCCAGCTCCCACTCGGAGATGCAGAGGACCCACGCCCACAGATAGGTTCTCTCGTGGGAAATCAGATTTGCAATATATCTAAGCTGCTTTTTGCTGAAAACTCCCTCACCCTGCAAATGCTTACTGTAACTTCCTAAAATCCATGCTGAGCCTTGCAGGGGCCAGTGTGACTGGCTCAACCTCTTTTGCCTTTTCATTTGCTAATATCCTTCTTCTGTGATGTGATTAGGGGCATTGGCTCTTTTTGTTGTAGCCAGGCCTGGTGAGTGATGTCCAAATTGTGAGGAGAGAATTAGAATAAAGGCCTGTCATGGCGGAGACCGAGGCTTTTGCTCCCCTTGAGAGAAAAGCCAGGATCTCATCCTTTTCCCTCCACCAGACTCAGGTAGTCTGTGTGTATGTTTTATTTCATCCATAATGATGTGGACACTGCTAGCCGGTGTCCGCCTGAGCAGATGGACAGTGGGGACATGGCATCTCACAAAGGACCTGGGCTATAGGCTGGGCAACTGTGAATACTGTGACCCAGACCTGGCCCCCATCCTCGTAAAACTACAGGAAGGGAGAAAAGCAAAGCCCTGCTCTTCCTATGGCATCCAGGAAGACCAGCAAAACTCGCTCAATGGATTAAGTCAGCAGGAGTCTTAGTTTTCTTTTCTCTCTCTCTGTCTCTCTCTTTATCTGTCTCATTTCTTCCCCCAAGTGAGACAATAAGACCTGGACTTGTGAAAGGACCAAAGACAGATGCAAAGAGGGAACACAAGGCTAATTCCCAAACTGAGAACTATGACAAATTTCACTTTGCTACCCCATAGAACTGGCATTTTATTGTTTATTTGAATTATTATTTTTTGTTATTTTTACTTTTCTTATTAATATTTTTTATGTCTCTTCTTTCTGTTTTCTTCCTTTTTCTTTCTCTGTTTGACTGGTTTTCCTTGCTTTTTCTTTTCCCAGAAGACTATGACAATGTCAGTTTCTTTGTAATAATGTAAGACATTCATTGCTGCCTTTAGTTTGTTTCTTTTTTTTCAATGTCTTTTTTTCCTCTTTTAATTGTTCTTCTTGTTCAGTTATCTATCTTTTACTCCCGTCCCAGCCCACCGCCCTAACCCTCCCCACCTCCCTCCCATATCCACCCCCCTAGTTTTTGTCCATGTGTCTTTCATACTTGTTGCTCTAAACCCTTCCCCTTTTCCCTTGAAATTCCCTCCCCTCGCCCTTCTGGTGACTGTCAGCCTGTTCTCAATTTCAGTGTCTTTGGTTATATTATGCTTGTTTGTTTGTTTTGCTGATTAGGTTCCAGTTAAAGGTGAGATCATATGGTATTTGTCTTTCACGGCCTGGCTTATTTCACTTAGCATAATGCTCTCCAATTCCATCCATGCTGTTGCGAAGGGTAGGAGTTCCTTCTTTCTCTCTCTTTCATACTGTATTTCAATTTTCCCTCTCTCACTTCACAAGTCTGAAAAACACACTACTCTTGATCATGTACTTTTATTGTTATCCAAATCATATATTTCTTGTCTTATTACTGTTGTTCCAGTATTATTGTAAATAATTGTTGTTCCATACAATTGTAAACATTACACAGCACCCCTGACTATCTTAGCCCATTTCACCTTATTCCTGAGCTTCATCATTGTTGTGATTAAACTCTATTCTCTTGCACTCTACACCTATTTTCTATTCTTTACTCTCACTATCTCTCATCATCTAACCTCACACAAGTGCTGTTTTCTGGATTGAGCTCACAATGCCCCTCCCCTCTAACAGGAATCTTTCTCTCTTTCACCTATTATAAAATGTGGCTGGTTGGGTTGAAATATCATGGTTAACGCTATATTTATCCAAAGGATCTCCTATCTCTTCTCTACTTGTTGGAACTTCAAATACAACAGAATACTCTCCCACTGTCTTAATCCATTTTGCCTACCTCTTGCCACTAATCACATACAAGAATAGGTGGGAGCTGTGATATCAGTATACCTGCTGGAGGAGAGAACCCACCAACAAAGGAACCACCAAAAGGTAAAAACCCAAATACAACAAGACAGCCCACACACAAAGACGGGCAACCCTAGAACATCCAGACAAGGAGATCAAAGAGACCACACCACTGAATCCCACAGAATTCCTACCATAGAAGTACACCCTACAAAGACAGCTAGCAAAGTGGAACACCAGGAAGTGCAGAAACAAACAGAAAGAGTCACCTAAAACAGGGAGACAAAAAAAGAACCTGCAGTCAAAAGGAATGAAAGACTCTCCACTAAAAGAGCTAAATGAAATGGAGGTAAGCAAACTGTCAGATATAGAATTCAAAAGAATGGTTATAAGAATGCTCGAGGAACTCACAGACAACTACAAGAAAAAGGACTACAACAATATGAAAAAGAAAATAGAAACCATAAACAAAAACCAGGTGGAAATGAAAAATACAATTTTGGAAATAAAAAACACACCAGAAGGAATTACAAACACCCTGGATGAAGCAGAGAACTGAATTAGTGAGCTGGAGGACAAGGCTGAAAGAAACACCCAGGTATAGCAGCTACACAAAAATAAAGACTAAAAAAATATGAAGATAGCTTAAGGGAACTCCAGGATGACAGGAAATGCAACAACATTCAAATAGGGATACCAGAAGGAGAAGAAAAGGAATAAAGGGTAGAAACCCTGTTTGAAAAAATAATGACAGAAAATTTTCAGAACCTGGAGAGGGAAAAAAGCATGCAAGTTCAGGAAGCACAGAGAGTCCCAATCGAGATGAATCTGAAGAAGTCTACTCCAAGACATATCATGTTAAAATGCCAAGTATTAAAGATGAAGAGAGAATCTTAAAAGCAGCAAGGGAGAAACAAGAACTAACATACAAAGGGGCTCTGACAAGGCCAGCAGCTGATTTCTCAACAGAAACACTCCAATCCAGGAGAGAATGCCAAGAGATATTCCAAGTAATGAAAAACAAAGGCCTGCAACCAAGATTATGCTACGCAGCAAGGCTCTCAATTAGAATGGAAAGTGAAATAAGGAGTTTCCTAGACAAAAGAAGGCTGAAAGAATACATCTCCACCAAACCAGCACTAGAAGATATGCTAAAGGGACTACTATAAGAAGGAAGGAAAAGAGTGACAGAGAGAGGAACACAGGCACAAAGGGGAAAAATAAATAAATACCTACCAATAATTACCTTAAATGTTAATGGATTAAATGCTCCAATCAAAAGACATAGAGGAGCTAAATGGATAAGAAAACATGACCCACACATATGCTGCTTACAAGAGACCCACCTCAGAACAAAAGACTTAGAGATCGATAGTGAAGGGCTGGAAAAAAATATTCCAAACAAATGAACAGGGGAAAAAAAAAGCCGGGGTAGCAATACTCATCATATCAGACAAAACAGACTTAAAAACAAGGATCATAAAAAGAGACCCACAAGGACTCTTCATAACACTCAAGGGAAGAATCCATCAAGATGACAAAAACATTATAAACATATATGCACCCAACATAGGAGCACCAAAATAAATAAGTAAAATCTTGGAGGACTTCAAGAAACATACAGATAGCAACACAATTTTAGTAGGGGATTTTAACACCCCACTGTCAAAAGTGGGTAAGTCTTCCAAACAAAATATCAACAAAGATATTGTGGCATTGAACAAGGTCCTAAATCAAATGGACTTAACTGATACATATATAGAACCTTTCATCCCAAAGAAGCAAAATACACATTCTTTTCAAATGCACATGGAACTTTTTGAAAGATAGATCACATGATAGGACACAAAACAAGCCTCAACAAACTCAAGAAAACTGAAATCATATCAAGCATTTTCTCTGACCACAAGGGACTGAAACTAGAAACCA
>PVKU01012656.1:0-33914 GCA_004027475.1 Anoura caudifer | reverse complement strand
ATGCAGAGCTGCTAATCCATGGCATGGTCATTTAACATATCTATAGCCTTTGGCTGGTAGCTTAGATATGTTAAATATCTGTGGCCATGCTCTGAGCCAGGGGGATGGAAAGGACTCCCCCCAAGACGTGACTGGGGGAGGAACCCCAAGTTAAAGCACCTGCGTGGGAGCTTGGAGAAGATTGGCTCCAGAAAATGGGGACACACCTGCCCAGACTCATGATGGCATCCCCAAAACACTTGGAATATATGGGAATGCTGGCAGGTGTAACTGATTGTAGGAGAAGTTGGAAATGGGGGTACAGAAGAGATTTGGCGCCAGGATTTAAACGGGGACACGGCAGCCATTGAGGGAGAAGCCACGCACTTTCAGGAGAGTTAGGACCCTCACAGCCCTGTGAGGGAAAATCACCATGTGGCTTTAGCAGAGAATTGCCACTTGGCTTTGTCCGAGTGGAGACCTTCTTGCAGCTTTGCCAGAGGGAGGAGAGTCCACACAGTTTCACCAGAGTGCAGACCCCTGCAGCTTTGATGGAGAGGGAGAGCCACGTGGCTTTGCCAGAGTGGGGACCCCTTCCCCACAGCTTTGGTAGAAGAAGGACCACGCGGCTTTGGGATGCTCCCTTTGGCTGCATGGCCTGGGAGCAAGAGAGACTGCCTTGAAGAAGGGTGGAAGAACTCTTGCCAGTAGGCCATGAGAAGGTGCCACATGGCTTTGGAGATCCTGCCTGGACGACGACACAGCTGATGGTGTCAAGAGCCTGGATCCCAGGACGTGTGCTTCTCTTCCTTGCAATTACGGTACCCTGAATTAGGGCAGAGGGAGATAGGAAGCACTGTGGGCGTCTGTGGGTATCCTAAAGGACTTTGATATTTTAATGAAGATGTTAAGTCACTACTTTAACTCTGTATAGCATTAAATAAACATTTCCTTTCCTTTTCACAAATCTCTGGCTTTGAGAGGCATCTTTCCATAAGGCGGCGGACGTTAACGGACCTTCTGTTGCTCTGTAACAGTGTGACTCATGGTCTACATAAGCATAAATTAACTTCAGTACCTCTGTGGTGTGTCCTCTTTGAGACTGCTCTGGGAGACCCCCCAGAAGGTGGAATTTACACAAACTGCAGAGGTGCATTCAATTTGAGAAACTGAGCAGTACTGACCAAATTACACCTGCTCCCTTCAGAATGAACCCATTTGCTCCTGATGGAGGTTCACACTGTTGATCTTAAACTATTATCTCTATAGGCTGAATTATGGCTATTTTAAACAAGACCTCTTCCTTCAAATAGAGTGCTTCATGTAGTGAGCACTCCATAAGTGCTTTTGACTATGACTTAATAAAAGTTCAAATCTTCTAGTGACCTTCCTTTCATGGTTCCCAGATTTGAGGGACAGCTTCTTGATGTTGAATCTTTGTCTTTCATTTTATTTCTGCTTGGGGATTTAATGGAGTGTAAGTTTACTGACCACACAAAACATGTCTTTTTAGTGACGAATTTTTTCAGGTGATTTGCTGTCCCACTCTGAGTAATGTATGGAACCTAAGGTTTTATCATTTGAGTCATGTGGCCAGAAACAATAACCATAAAATGAAATGTTTTTATTAAGTTCACCAAGAAAGTGCAAAAGTATTATTATTATTATTATATTTTATTTTTTATTTTTTTTTTGCTTTGGGACTGAGCCTTTTTTGACAGATTTTTACTTGTTTGGTTCAGTGCTCCCCAGAAAGGATACCTTTATAATGGTGATTCATAGCAACTTGTGAATGTGAAAGTTTCTACAATGTCGGGAAATTTTTTACTTCCTCATTGGACAAAAAGTTCCTTTGGGAATTACTAATATAAACAAATTGAAATAATTATAAAGGCAGAATGCTTCCATATTTTGAGTAGAAATTTTTTTTTCTTTAAAGGAATGCCATCCAGGTCATGGTACTTAATATCATCTGGAGAACTTAAAAGTTTAAGTTTCCAAGCTCTTTAATCTGTGCTTTTTAAAAGCCTGATGTAATTTAGATAATAATACATTTTTCCAGAATCATTGAATTGGACCTAGGGAACTAGTGATTTAGTACTAATTTTTGTCCCCGAATGAAGTCAAGAAACATTTTATACCATCTCTTTTTAAGACACTTATGTGCTTTCTATTGTAAAGTAGGTTTTTAGTATTTCTGTGATTAAAAAAAATAAGAGAATTATACTAATCTGAGATCCTGTGTGAGACCATATAGCTTGAAGCTTTATTGATCCTACGGCTCACAAGAATAAACCAGGAATTAGCAGTAGACAGAGATGGCAAAATGACTCAGATGTAACAAAACATATTCTTCTCTCATCCACCCTCCATTTTACTAATCAAAGTAAAATATCTACCTAGCAACTTAAGCAAAAAAGTTGAGTCATTTTTGATTATTCTCTCTCCCTCACTTTCCACATCTAATCTGCTGCCACATTTTGTGCTGTGTACTTTCAAGGTGTATATGTATTTTGAATTTGACTCCTCTCCATATCCACTGCTTCCCCCTCATCTTTATCATCTTTCACCCAAACTACTGTAATAGTCTCTCTGCTTTGGCTTTTTTTCTTAATGGACTTTGTTTTTTGAACAGCTTTAGATTTGCAGGAAAATTGAGATGATGGTGCAGAATTCCAAATACTCCATTACCCAGTATTCCCTATTATTAATATATTATTAATATAGTAATAATATATTATAATATAATATATTAATATAGTAATAATATATTATAATATAATAATATATTAACACGCATGTGAATAGTGTATTTGTTACAATTTATGAACTAATATTGATACATTTTATTGGCTAAACTTCATACTTTAGTCCTGTTTCCTCAGTTTTTATCTAACAACGTTCATCCGTTCCAGGGCATTTTCTTGGCCATTGCATTATGCTCAGTCTTCGTATCTCCCTGTGCTGCCTTTGACTGTGATGGTCTTAGTCTGCCCTTAGCTTTGATGACCTTTACAGTTTCGAGGAGTATTGGTCAGGTATTTGTAGGGTACCCCTCTGTTGGTATTTATTTTTATGTTTTTCTCATGATTTGACTGAGGTTATGGGTTTTGGGGAGGAAGATAAAAAAGTAAAATGCCACTTTCATCGTCTCCAATCAAGGGTACATATCATCAACATGACACTGCTTTTGATATTGGCCTCGGCCACATGGCTGAGGTGGTGTTTATTAGGTTTCCTCACTGTCAAGTTATCCTTTCCCCACTTTCCATAGTATACTCTTCAGAAGGAGGTCACTTTGTCCAGCCCACACTTAAGGAGTGGGGAGTTGTGCTCCCCATCTTGAGGATGAAGTATCTGCATAAATTATTTGGAGTTCTCTTGAAAGGGAGATTTGTGTCTGTTCTCTCATTTAATTAATTAATTAGTCATTTCTTTATATCCATGTGGACTCATGAATATTTATTTTATACTTTGAGTTATAATCCAGTACTACTTTATTTATTTTATTGTTCATATTGTTCCAGCTTTGGCTATTGGGAGTTCTTGCAGTTGCTTCTATGTCTCCTTGACATATGCCCATCAGTGTAGGGGTTGGTTTGTGTGTTTGATTTTTTGAGCCTTTTCTTACTCTCTGGATTAACTACTTGACACTGTAGGCTCATCTTGTATATTTTGTGCCCCAGTCTCAGAAAAAACCATTTCTCCAAGGGGCCATGGTTCCTGTTATTAGAGAATAGTATTTAATGCCAAGATCTGGGTGCTAGGTAGGCTGTCTGCTTTGGCTGTTGTCCCATCAAAGTTCTTTCTTCACAAAACAGGGTGGGGACATAAATAATTTAAATAAGATTATAATCTGTTCTTTAAAACCTCTGATGATTTGCATTTTCAGAAATCACAACTTCTTACGATGACTTTTTGTGATCTGGCCTTTGTCTACTTCTCTGACTTCATCTCTTACCCTTCTGTTTTTCTTTCACTTCTTTCTAGATACATTGGCCTTTATTTGCACCTTCTTCTCTCCCTGCCTCCTTCTGTCCCCCTTCTTCTCCTTCTCCTTCATGCCAAGCCTAGGTTTTTACCTTTGTCTTTCCTTTGGAATCTCTACCAAAGATTCTGTTGTGCATCCACATTGCATGTAGGCTCCTGCTCCTTCTTTAGGTGTTGGCTGAAATGTAATCTCTTCTTAAAGCATATACTTCATGACTTTATTTAAAATAGCTTTTCACCTCCATCCTAGGAGCTCTCCCCTTGCTCTCTAGATTTTATTACAGGAGGCACTCTGTGTAAACCTTTATGTGAAATAATCTAATTTATGTAGTTGTTTGCTACCTGATTCTCTTTACCAGCACGTGAGCTCAGTTTTAGTATCCAAGAACCTAGAACAGTACTGTGCATGCTTGGTGTTCAATACATATGTGTAACAGATGAATGGAAAAAATAGTCAATGACTTTCTCATCCATTTGCCTTTGAAAGTTTGCCTTAGGCTGGGTTTTAATTGCTCCAACTAGAAATAATAAATTTTTGCCTCCCGTATGCTCCCTGACTGGGAATCGAACCTGAAACCTATGTATGTGCCCTGACTGGGAAACAGACCTGTAACTTTTTTGGCGTATGGGATGATGCTCCAACCAACTAAGCCACCCAGCCAGGACAAAACGCTAAATTTTTAAGTAAAATAATGAATGAATTTAAGATTCTTATGAAAATTAATTCCTATATTCAATTTAATTACTGAATTGTGTAATCCTAAAATTCTCAAGGAAAATTCATTCCTATAACATTTTCCTATGCTCCAATCATTTAATTTGTTCTCCAAAATTTATATATAGTCATAGATATTATTTTCCTTACTTTGAAAAGAAAACACCACAACTGACTTTTTAAAATCCAAATGGTTTTTTTTTTTTTTTTGAGGGTTTTGCTGAATCAGAGTGGACTTAAGACTGGAAATCAGATTTTCTTCTTCATGGTTTCTTTATTCTTAGTTAATGTTATTCTCTTTGTAATTTTGTGTTGCTGTTCTGTTTGTGCACAGTGAAATGAAGGGCTCTGGATAACTATATTATCTAGCCAATCAAAACATCTATTTTAACTCTAAGATTATTAACTAATGATTTTTATAATATAGTGCCAAATAAACAGTATATTTCTATGTCTTACTAAATGGCATGATTAAATGGTTACTTTTATGACTTGTAGCTATCATTATAAATATTAGTTATTAAACTGTGTTATAAAACAATGGTGCAATTAGGCCTTAATAAGCTACTCAGGGCTCTGCTTGTCCTTTTAAGAATTCCTATAGACTTCTGTAAAGTGTAGGGGATGATCTTCCTTTATTTTTTCATTCCCATTGGTATCCGTCAAGGTGTCTAGTCTTTGCCTCTACACTAGTCAACTCTGGATTTTTCTTTCTTGAGTTTCTTCTATTGTCTCTTTAAAATTTTAGATCTGCCAATGGTTGTGTCTAGCCTTAACCTGCTAGCCACAACTTCTGTTGTTCTCTTTCTGATTACAACCTAGAGTAGAAATGAAAATTTCCAGGGAAAATAGGCAAACAAATATTTTCTGTGAAACAGATGTAGGGCAGTGAATTTTACTACTTCCCAAGTTTGCCTCATCCCCCAGAGAGTACATGACAAATATGCTCACGACGCTTGTTGTATGAAGGACCAGGCAAAACCATTGGAAACATTCTCCCACAGCGATATGAAGAGACAAAGAGCCCATTGATCAGAACCTTACGGTATGCCCACTGGTGGTCTTTAGTAATCTACAGAAGCAGCTACCCAATGGTCAAAATGTAGGTAAAGCACTTGGGCAGAATATGGTTAAAATAATGAGAGAGAATGGAGAAATCAAATATATTTAGTGCCTAAGATGAGTTAAAGCATATAAGAGCCGTAGACATTTTTATTTCCATCTAATTTCTAGGTTTTTGGCTTTTTTTGGAGGTTTGAGGTTACTAAATATCTGACAGAAGAAGAAATGAAGTGCAGTAGTTTGCTAGGGCTATCATAACAGTACTGCAGACTGGGTGGCTCAAACATCAGAACTTTATTGTGTCACAGTTCTGGAGGCTAGAAGTCTGAGATCAAGGTATCGGATGGGTCGGCTTCTTCTGACACCTTTCTTCTTGGCTGTCTTTGCTCTGTGTCTTCATATGGTCTTCCTCTGTGTGTGTCTGTGTCCTAATTTCCCTTTCTCAGAACGACCCCAGTCATACTAGATTAGGGCCCACTTGAGTGACATCATTTTAATTTAATTACCACTTGAAAAACCCTATTTTCAAATATAGTCACATTCTGAGGTACTAGGGTTTAGAACTTCAACATATGATTTTGAGAGGACTCAATTCAGCCCTCAGCAGAAACGTATACTCTCTTCTTGTTAACACTGTTTTATTTAGCATTTTCTATGGAGTAAGAAGGTGATCTGGTTTCGTTTTTTCTGTGCGTATCTTTCCAGTTTTCCTAACACCATTTATTGAATCAACTGTCTTTAGCCCACTGTATATGCTTGCTTCCTCTGTCAAATATTAATTGACTGTAAAGGTGTGGGTTGATGTCTGGGCTGTCTATTCTGTTACATTGCCCTATGTGTCTGTTTTTATGGCAGTACCATGCTCTTTTGATTACTATGACTTTTGAAGTATAGTTTGATATAAGGTAGTGTGATTCCTCCAACTTTGTTCTTCTTTCTCAGGATCACTGTTGCAGTGTGGGGCCTTTTGTGGTTGCATTTAAATTTTTGAAGTATTTATTCTAGTTCTGTGAAATAAGTCATTGGAATCTTTTTTCCTTTTTAAATAAAGATTTTATTTATTTATTTTTAGAGAGAGGGGAAAGGAAGGAGAAAGAAAGGGAGAGAAACATCAATGTGTGCTTGCCTCTCATGCACCCCCCTACTGGGAACCTGGCCTGCAACCCAGGCATGTGCCCCAGACTGGGAATCGAACCAGCAGTGCTTTGGTTTGCATGCCCACACTCAATCCACTGAGCTACACCAGCCAGGGCAGTCATTGGAATCTTGATAGGAATTGCGTTGAATCTATAGATTGCTTTGGGTAGTGCGGACACTTTAATGATGTTCATGCTTCCTATCCATGAATGTGGTATGTGCTTCCACTTATTTGTATCTTCTTCAGTATCTTATAATTTTCTGAGTATAGGTCTTTTACATCCTTGATTAGTTTTATTCCTAGGTATTTAATTCTTTTTGTAGCAATTGTGAATGAGATTGTTTTCTTAATTTCCCTTTATGTTAGTTCATTATTGTCATATAAAAATGCAACTGATTTCTGGATATTAATTTTGTATTCTGCTACTTTACTGAATTCATTTATCAGTTCTAGAAGTTTCTTGGTAGAATCTTTGGGGTTCTCTATGTACGGTATCATGTGATCTGCAAATAAAGACAGTTTTACGTCTTGCTTTCCAACTTACATGCCTTTTATTTCTTTTCTTGTCTGATCACTGTGGCTATGACTTCCAGTACCATGTTGAATAAGATAGGTGAAAGCAGACATCCCTGTCTTGTTCCTGATCGAACACTTGTAGTTTTTGCCCATTGAGTATGATGCTGGCAGTGGCTTTGTCACATATGGCCTTTATAATGTTGAGGTATGTTCCCTGTAATCCCACTTTGTTGAGAATTTTGATCACAAATGGGTGCTGGATTTTATCAAATGCTTTTTATGCATCTATGGATATGATCATGTGGTTTTTATCCTTCATTTTGTTTATGTGGTAAATCACAATTATTGATTTATGAATATTGTACCAACCTTGCATTCCCAGAATAAATCCCACTTGATCATGGTGTATGATCTTTTTGATGCCTTGCTGGATTTGGTTTGGTAACATTTTGTTGAGGATTTTAGCATCTATGTTCATCAGGGATATACACCTATAATTTTCTTTCTTGGCAGTGTCTTTATCTGGTTTTGGAATTAGGTTAATGCTGGCCTTGTAAAATGAGTTTGGGAGCCTTCCCTCCTCTTGAATTTTCATCAAATAGTTTGAGAAGGAGAGGTATTAGTTCTTCTCCGAAAGATTGGTAAAATTCACCTGTGAAGCCATCCGGTCCAGGGCTTTTGTTTGTTGGGAGGTTTTTTTTTTATTTCTGCTTCAGTTTCATTAGGTGTAATATGTCTATTCAGATTCTCTGATTCTTCCTGATTTAGTTTTGGAAGGTTTATGTTTCTAGGAATTTATCCATTTCATCCAGGTTGTCCAGTTTGTTGGCATATAGTTATTCATAACATTTTCTTGCAGTCTTTTGTATTTCTTTGTTGTCAGTTGTTATTTCTCCTCTTTCATTTCTGATTTTATTTATTTTGGTCCTTTCTCTTTTTTTGATGAATCTGATTAAAGGTTTGTCAATTTTATTTATCTTTTCATAGAACCAGTTCTTGGATTCATTGATCTTTTGTATTTTTTTTTTGGACTCTATTTCATTTATTTCTGCTTGATGTTTATTTTTTCCTTCCTTCTACTCATGTTGAACTTTGTTGTTCTTTTTCAAGTTCCTTTAAGTGTTAAGTTAGATTGTTTATTTGAGCTATAGCACTTTTAATTTATTTTCAAAGCTAAAGGAATTTTACTTTTAAAGCTTTATAGTCTCTAGACATATATACACAAGAAACAAATTATTTTAAAGGAAACATATAATTAAGTGCAATAAATCACACAGGCAGGAATGATATTGGAATTCAAGGCAGTTATCAACGTGTCTTAGAGAGGAATCATAGAACCTGGGAGCCAAAAATGACCTTAAGGATTATCTATTTCTTTCCGTCTTATCTATCTGGAGTTTTGAGTTCTACAGATGCAAATTTTAATGATTTCACACTCACTGTTTCCTCTGTTCTCTCCTCTTTTCTTTTCCTTTTTTTTCATTGTTGGGAACTATAGAAAATGACTTGCCTGGTTTCTAATCTAGAATTCCAGTCTCCAGATTCTTATTCCAATATGCTCTAGAGTGCGTTGTGCAACTAATTTAGTTAGAGAATGTGTTCTTTGTTCTTTAAGGGCAAATAAGATTCCTTTTCCATATTGTGTAATCAGGTCATTTAATTACTTTCCATTAGCCTTCACTCTCAATTACTTTCCAGTTTCTTCAGTTATTTTATTGCTATTCTTTCTTATGTTTTCTACATCATTTGACACTCATATTAAAATTGCACCCCAAGTAGGAGCTCAACGAGAGTAATACATTCTTTCTTTTTCTAATATTGTGGGTTTTTGTTTTTTACTTAGTTAAAAATTGCTAGTTGCACTTGTCACCATAGGTAAACTTTATTTAGTATCATTGCTTAGATAAAATCTTTTATTCAACTTCTAATACATGCCAGGTCTTGACCTAGGCCTTTTATAGCAGCATCTCATTTAATCTACATAAAAAATTGTAAAAGGTAAATAAATTATCCCATGCTCTACATAGTGAAACGGAGACTTAGAGTGGTAATTAACCTCTCTAAAGAGGTTAATTCCATATAGGGTGGAAAGTACAAGACCTGTGACAAGACTCTGGTCTGTCTGTCTCCATTGGCTGCTTTTTCCATGACCGTTACCTCAACATTAAATGCTTTGTAGAGTACTGTGCTGCATAAAGTCTCCAACATAGCAGGGTGTTTTGTTTTTCTTTTAACCCACCCCAATGATAGTGCCAGGGGTGGGTTAAAAGAAAAAACACAACAAAACGAAAAACAGTACCAGTGGAAGTACTGTGTGTCTGTGGGGAACAGGAATTGACAAAGGCATACTGTCTGGCGTCGTGCCCAGTGGCAGAGTGTGTCAGTTAATGAAGAGGAAATGATGACTCATGGTAACAGAACCTGAAGATTCTCTTTAATGGGCTCCTGTCAGGCTTCTTTAAGAAACATAGGAGGGGACTTTGTTGCTTTTTGTCCATGATTACCTTGATTTCTTTATTTCTGACTTTTTAATTGATATTTCTCAGTTTTAAACAAATCAAGCATGCAGTTAATGGGTACCTTTTATTTGTATCTTTTTCTCAATTTTTAGTTGGGGTAACTAACATGTTTTTAAATATTCAAATTCATATTTTTCTTCTGTGTATTTTTCTGTCTTGTATTTATCACATCATTATCATAAACATATAACACAGAAACCTAAATTTTAGACATAATACATAGATAGTTCATAACCTAATGCTGTTGACATAACATATCAGTTACAATATGTTGGGTTAATAGTAACAGAAATAGCCAAGTAAAAATGGCCTAACAATGCCAGATTCGACTAAGTCAGCAAAACTATAGAGAAAGGCTGTTTTGGAATGAGCGATAACAGATTTCTGGGTTGGCACTTCTGTGATTTTTCTTGGCCTTTTCCTCATGGTTACAAGATGGCGACAGCAATTCTAAATGTCAATCCCTGCACATAATAACTTCCAAGACATGAAACGGAGAGAGTGGGAAAAGGGTCTTACCCCTAAATCACCCCTGTCCTTTTCGTGGAAAATGCCTTTCCAAAAAGTATCCCCAGCAGACTTCCCTGTACCTCTTACTGCTCAGACCTGGCTTACATGCCTGTCTGATGCAGTTCTCTTACCTTACTGCTGATTCATTTCTTAGGGGGGGGTACATCTTTAGCACCCTTCAAAAAATGGAATTCTGTTATTAAGATAAAGGGAGACTGGCCATTAGGCACAAGTAATGTCTGCCACAATTATTCAACTCTTTTAATATGATCAAATAACCACATGAACAAATGTAGAATGACAATTTTGAGTGCAAAGAAGGAGTGTCTGGTGATATAAAAGTATAAATCAAAGGAATTTAGTCTGGCCATTCTTCTTCAAAGAATTGATAATTAAGCTAGTATGTGGAGAACGGTTTTAGGAGTTAAATAGGCAGAGGGGTGAAGGGATCCTAGAGTGGGTGAAGGAGAGCAGGAGGGAGCTCTCCAGGCAGAGGAAGCTTGTTATGTTTATATAGTGAAAGAAGGCACGGAAATGTGTACTGCAATTAGTAATAACTGGTCTGATGAAGGTCTTTGAATTACTTGTAGGGGTAAGAAGAAATACTTAGACTTGTAGGTAGGATCCTTAAATATTAGCATTTCTGAAAAGTTTTTATGCTTTAAAAAAATGGTTGTTTTATTAGAATTGTCCCAATTTTCTCCCTTTGCCCTCCTCCACCCATCCCACTGCCTGCTCCCACAGCCAATTCCCACACTGTTATCCATGTCCACGGGTCATTCATACATGTTCTTTGTCTAGTCCCTTCCCTTCTTTCCACCATTATCCTCTCCTCCCTCCCCTCTGGTCACTTTCGGTCTGTTCCATGTTTCCATGCCTGTGGTTCTATTTTGTTCCTTAGTTCATTTTGTTCATTAGATTCCTCTTATAGGTGAGATTATATGGTATTTGTCTTTCACCAATTGGCATATTTCACTTAGCATAATATTCTTCAGTTCCATCCATGCTGTCACAAAAGGTAGGAGTTCCTTCTTTCTTTCTGCTGTGTAGAATTCCATTGTGTAAATGTACCACAGTTTTTTGAAGGGGACATCAAGACAGGTAATTAGGCCCAGATCATCATAGAAATTCCTTGGTATGGAGTTGTCATGTAATGCACTTTTAGACAAAAATCAGTCTGCCCCTTCTATTCCTTCCCTCTAGTAACTTTCTGTATCTAGAAATCCTTAGTTGACATCAATTAAAAACAGTAAGAACAGCACTCACACTCTTCTACATGTTGTCTGAAACCTTTTGGAACACTGACTTTATTAACATGTAGTTCACAGTTAAGGTGATTTCTATTTAAAAAATTTAATACCATTGAACATTTAGCAAAAAACTGTTCTCTGAGATTTCATGGGTTCCTCAGGAAACAATAAAATTTAAAATATAATAAAATAATAACTTTTTAAAAATTATATTTTATTGATTATGCTATTACCATTGTCCCATTTCCCCCATCATTTCCCTCCGCCCTGCACACCCTCTCCCACCCACATTTCTCCCCTTTAGCTCATGTCCATGTTTCATAAGTTCTTTAGCTTCTACATTTCCCACACTATTCTTGCCCTCCCCCTGTCTATTTTCTACCCACCATCTGTGCTACTTATTCTCTGTACCTTTTCCCCCCTCTCTCCTCCTCCCACTCCCCTGTTGCTGACCCTCCATGTGATCTCCATTTCTGTGTTTCTGCTCCTGATCTAGTCATTTGCTTAGTTTGCTTTTGTTGTAGGTGTGGTTGTTAATATCTGTGAGTTTGCTATCTTTTTACTGCTCATATTTTTTTATCTTCTTTTTCTTAGATAAGTGCCTTTAACACTTCATAGAATAAGGGCTTGGTGATGATGAACTCCTTTAACTTGACCTTATCTGTCCTTCCATTCTAAATGAAAGCTTTGCTGGATAGAGCAATCTTGGATGTAGGTCCTTGCCTTTCATGACTTGGAATACTTCTTTCCAGCCCCTTCTTGCCTGCAAGGTCTCTTTTGAGAAATCAGCTGACAGTCTGATGGGAACTCCTTTGTAGGTGACTGTGCCCTTATCCCTTTCTGCTTCTAGAATTCTCTCCTTTATTTTAATTTTGGCTAATGTAATTATGATGTGCCTTGGTGTGTTCCTCCTAGAGTCCAACTTCTTTGGGACACTCTGAGCTTCCTGGGCTTCCTGGAAGTCTATTTCCTTTGCCAGATTGGAGAAGTTCTCCTTTATTATTTGTTTGAATAAGTTTTCCACTTGTTGCTCTTCCTCTTTCTTTTCTGGTACCCCTATAATTCGGATGTTGAGACATTTAAAGATGTCCTGGAGGTTCCTAAGCCTCTCCTCATTTTTTTGAATTCTCGTTTCTTCCTTCTTTTCTGTTTGGTTGTTTGTTTCTTCCTTCTGGTCCACTCCATTGATTTGAGTCCCAGTTTTCCTCCCATCTCTATTGGTTCCCTGTGCGTTTTCCTTCATTTCACTTATTGCAGCCTTCATTTGTTCATCTAATTTGTGACCAAAATCAACCAATTCTGTGAGCATCCTGATCCACCAGTGCATTGAACTGTGCATCTGATAGGTTGGCTATCTCTTGGTCACTTAGATGAATTGGCTCTGGGGTTTTGATATGTTCTCCCGTTTGAGACTTTTTTTTTTTGGTCTAGTCCTGGCTGTTACATAGTGAGGGGCGGAGCCTTAGGTGTTCCCCAGGGTGGGGCAGCCCAGTAGCTGGGTTGTGACGCTGTATGTGGGGGTGGGGTCTAGGTGTTTTTAGGTTTTATTTCCTGGCGCTGGAGCCCTGGGTTGCGAGTTCTGTCTTGTTCCCCGTTTTCGCCTGGATTATCTGTGCATGAATGTGGGACCACCTGGTCAGCCAGCCACCTTGTGCCTAGAGCCTGCCAGTCGCCGCTTGCAGGCCTGGGTACCCAACCTCCACTTCTTCCTGCCTCAAATCCGCCCCTCTTACTGGTCTGGATGAATGGTTGTCCGACCTCTGTACAGTTCAGTTTTCTCTCAGTTCTGGTTGTTTTCTTTTTTTCTAAATCCTTGTCCTTAATTTTGGTTGTGCGAGGAGGCACAGTATGTCCACCTATTCCTCCATCTTAGCCAGAAGTAATAACAACTTTTTAAAAATATTATTTTGTATTAGTTTCAAGTGTACAGTATTCTAAATTCAAAACATGTAGAAGTTTCATGGACACTGTGTTATTTCCTGTAAACAGAGAATGGTAGTTTTATAAATTTGTCTAGGACTGTAGGACTCTAACCCATGACTAAAACTACCCTCTTTTGAAAATTTGCACCTCTATTATGCAAAAGATGTATATAGTATGTATTTTAATTATTTAAAAAGTAATAATAATACCTAAATTCTCCTAGCGTCTACCTTTTATAGTTTTTTTCAAATTTAAAAATTTGGAAGTTTTAGTTTCAGACTTTTAAATGTGTCAGTATTTTTATAACTTCTCTGACAAGACTTCAAAATAATAGTGGGTTAAACATGGTAACAGTTGGGATTGGTAACAGTTGGCCCAAGGGGTAGCCAAAGGCTGTTGCCCTATCAGCTTCTCTTTCATGATCTATGAGATCTGCTTCAGCTGCTTCAGCTGCTGGATTCACATCTGCATTGCAGCCATGGGCAGAAGAAAGGAAGATGGGGAGGAATCTGTCATTCCCTTTAAGGGTATAATTCAGATGTTCTATACATCACATTTGCTTGTATCTTTTTGGCAAAAATGTAGGCACCCGGTCACAACTAGCTACAGAAGAGCTGAGAAAAATTGTCTTACCTAAGCAGCCATGTGCCCATGTGAAACTCAGAGATTCTATTTCTAAAGTAAAAAAGGAGAGGGTGGAAATTTGGAAAACAGTAATACTTTATGCTGTATTCACCATCTTTTGGCAATTGCCAAAGGAACTGGTTGAATAGGTTTAAGCTTAAATGTTTAAGTATGAACTCAAAGGTTAAAATGGGTATCTGTGTAGACAGTTATATTTATGCATCTTATACCCCATATAACCTTACTTTATGCATCTTTTATCTCCCTACCGTCTAGCATAATATAGTACTGAAAATAAGCACAGAAGAAAGGTGTTTGGAATGAATGAACCCTTTGCCTCTCTTGTACAATCTGTACTGTTTGAATTCTTTTTCATGTTTGCCATTTGTTCTTATCTATATTTACTTATTTTCTTAAAGAGGGTTTATGAATAGAGGTTAGTCCATAATATGCAGAGGGGAACTTTGTGTCCCTGTGTGTATGTATATATGTGAAGTCTGATAGGAATCTGAACTAGCTTGTACCAGAGAACCAATTTCCCCTGCTTCTCAAATTGACAGCATTCACTTCTGTTGTTATGTTTTAGTTATTAACAGAGTAGTTGTATTTTTTGAAGTTTCAGTACTGTGGTTGAGAATTCTGAAAATACTCATTTTTTAAATATAAGTAACTTATACCCAAGGTCATTAATTAGTCTGTGAAGATGTTTTCTCTACACTTTATGTATATATTTCACAAATTCACCAGCTATAGCTAGAGAATATAAGATGGTCTGAGGAATAAAAATTTTCTGGTACGAGTTTTCATATCTCAAGTGGCATTTATAGAGTTTTTTGTCACTATATCTTGATTATCATCTTCTACTAATTTATAGATTCATTTGTTCATTTGTTCCCACTACAAATTTTTAATAATTCTTAAATGCCAGGTTCTGTCAAGTGTTGGGAACATGAAGATGGATGAGACCCAGTGTGTACCTCACTGAGCTTTGTGTCTGTGTTATACAATGTAGGGATTGCATGCCAGGTTCCATATCGTGGAGTAACAGAGTGGTGAGCAAGGAGCTCTGGGAGGTGAGCGGGGCAGGCAAGATGCTGAGGGGATTAAGGTGAGTCTTGATAGCTGAGTAAAAGTTTGTCAGTGATGAGCTGGAGAAGGCTGAGGATATTGGATGCAGGCTGTGAAATAACTGGCAGCAGTTCAGTTTGGTGAGAGTGAAAGATACAGTGTGGATTAGAGATGAAGCTGGAGAACCAGGTCATGGTGGACCCCTCATATACTGTGCACCACAGTGTAAACTTGATGTCCCAGGTCAGTGCCTTTCAAACTTGTCGGTGGCCCATAGTAAAACATACTTTTTTACATGATGACTTATTACCAGGTTTGGTTCACACATTTGCAGGCCTGGGCAAGAGGACAAAGAGGGACATGATATAGCTAATTACTTTAAAAGTTATAAATTAAGGCAGTAAACTGTTAGAAAAGAATATACCAACCTACCTTGACAAATACAGCTCATAACAAAAACATTAAGGACTTCGTGTAAAACCATTCATACCAAATAAATGAGAAGGGTGCAAATTTAAAATTAATTTTGTTTTCCACCAAAATGCTGTTATTAATCCTGGGGAAATGGAGGGATAACAGCAACAAGGCCAAGTGGGAGCAGGGGAGGACAAGTCTCCCTCCGCCTTCTCTTCCAATGGTTATGGGATCTTCTTTTCTTTATTGGTGGAGGGGCTTTTTCTTTTCTTTTTTACATTTTTTTCTTTTTAAATTTTTTCATTGTTATTCAATTACAGTTGTCCCAAATTTACCCCCTCTGCCCTCCTCTGCCCAGCCCACCCCTGCTCCCATAATCAATCCCTACACTGTTGTCCATGTCCATGGGTCATTCATACAAGTTCTTTGTCTAATCACGTCCCCTTCTTTCCACCATTACCCACCTCCCCACCCACAGCCTGCAGCTGTCAGTTTGTTCCATGCTTCCATGCCTCTGGTTTTATTTTGCTCATAGTTTATTTTATTCATTAGATTCCTCTTATAGATGAGATTATATGGTATTTATATTTCACCAACTGGCATATTTCACTTAGCATAATATTCTCCAGTACCATCCATGCTTTCACACAAGGTAGGAACTCCTGTTCCTTCTTTCTTTAAGCAGCATTATTTACAATAGTCAAATGCTGGAAACAGCCTCAGTGCCCATCAATAAATGAATAGATCTCTTTTTTTTTAATCCTCACCCAAGGACATTTTTCATTGCTTTTAGAGAGAGGAATGGGGTGATAGAGAAAAAAGACTGCGAGTCGAACCCACAAAGGAAGGAGGTTCCAACCAGCTGAGCCACACCAGCCAGGGCATAGGTGGGGCTTTTTCATGGCTCCTCCCCTATCTCCACCAGCCAGGCCCCTGAGTTTCAAGGCTATCTAGACCACACCAATCTTGTCCAGGGGGAACCTCTGCCCTGGGTGCTCTCAGTTCCCCACTCTCACAGGAGAGTTTGAATTAAGAAGTCTCTGAGTAGGAGCACAGAGGAGTAGGGAAAGCATATTGCGCTGCCCTCTTTGTTCCCTCTTCCTTCTGCCCTAAGGTCTATGCTTCCTTCTTCAAGTAACAGTCTTAGTAACTTAGTCTCAAGTAACCCTTTGCGCTAAGGTGCACACACTAGTAGCACACCTGATCTGAAGAAAGGGCTGACATAGGCTGAAGAAGCTAGCTTAGTGCCATTTGGGTAGAGAATGCTAGGGACCCAAGTACTTGGAGCTTCAGATACAAAAGGGGTTTCCTTGCCTGATGAAGAGGAGGATGCAGTCAGAGGAGGGCCAGAGCAGAGGGCTTTCTGCTCACTTGTAATGGTAGTACTGCCAGTACACACATGTGAACATGCACGCACACATTCATGTACATTTGCCTAAAAGTTGTGCAAAATTGCACATATTCTCAATGTTAAGTGCATTCTGCCTTTTCTGTTTCATTTCAGTTTCTTAAAAAATACTAGCTGTAATACACTAAGTTGATTTTTTAATCTACTAATTGATCAACCTGTGACCCCAGTTTGAAAAACTTTGCTCATGTGATCAGATTGATGTTTTGGAAACATCTAGCAGCTGATTAGGTGATGGGTTGAAAAGCAGGAGGGATGCTGGTTATGAGATTATTGACTCAAAGATAGGCCTAAATATGGTTAGAGTGAGAACAGAGATGAAGGGAAGGTGGCAGAATCAACAGGACTTGGCAGCTAATTAGATATTGGGGTGCAGAAAAACTTGGATAACACCAAAATTTCCAATTTAAATGGTAGGGGAATTAGCAGAGAAATATATTTGAGGGAAAGAAAATGAGTTGAGTTTAGTACATGTGGCCGTTGAGTTTGCAGTGTGACATTCAAGCAGTATTGTGTGTTAGTTTGGGGACAAATGTGGTAGAATAGAGTCTATAACAGGGCCTTTGGATTTAGCATCCAGAAGATATTGATAAACTTAGTGAGGACAGATCATAGTGGTTCAAAGTGTGACTGTGTTGGGAGATCAGGAAAGGACGACATGCAACATAGGATATACTCTGTCCCTTCAATAAATATGATTGAAAAGTCAGGAAGAAAGAGGGAGGACGAAAGCAGGTCGCAGACTGGAAGGAAGGTGTTTATTTAATTCTGGAGCACTCCTAAGGAGAAGAGAGGAGGAACCTGTGGAGACCAAGATACTGAAGATGTGGCAGAGAGAGGAGTAATTGATGCAGTCTGGTTTCAAGGGAGATGAGAGAACACATTTCAGGACATAAGTAGGAGGGAACCTTAGACAGAAGGAAGAACATAAAGAGCACACAGGTAAGAAGGAAATAAGGATGTATGTAGAGGCAGAAGTTTTCCTCAATAGATATTTGTTGCATACAAACAGTAGGCACTATGTAGGTACTGTGGCTACAAAGGCTAATAAGATGTAGTCTAGTGGGGAAGGTAAGATGGGCGAGGAAATCAGCAGGACACTGTGTGGTCATTATTGCCTGCAGTAATGCTCAGAGAGGCAGAAACAAAGAGGGATAAGGCAAGGCTTTCCAGAACAGACAAAAAAATGAAAATGGGTTTCTTCCTGAAGCAGGAGTTAGGGGCATCTAAGAGAAGTATTGAGATGCAGACAGTGGTGGGCCCAGGGCTTGGGAAAAGTATAGACCTGGATTACAGTGGTGTTTATTGATAACTGTGGTTATAATAATAATTTTTTGTTCTTACAGTTACCGACTTTGTTTAAGCATCAGGTGGAACTTTATTGGGGAATACTTGAGAAAATGAATTTTTATGACAAAAGAGGCTGCTTCTTGCTTATCCTCTCCTCCTCCCTCTTTTGATGACTTCCCTTGATGCTAATTTAGGTAAAGAAAACCATGGCTTCCAAAAGTGCTTGGTACCCTGGCATCATTTCAAAGAAACCTCCTTTCCCACTCAGTTAACTACATTTCCCAGGGGGGGAAAACTTCTCTGTCAATGTAACATCCTTTAACAGGACTCCTGCTGGTCGATTCTTGTATCTTGGGGTGGCAGCTGTGAACATATATGCTATTGATTGTTAATGTGTGATATAAATCCGACTGGAGCATGCCCACTAATTGGTTTGAGAGCTAGATATAGACAATGCTGTCTTAGAGTAGCTTGTGTAGATAGGCCTAGTCTTAGGGTTAATTCTGCTTGACAGCACATCAGCAGCATCTTGAGAGTAATTACCTAACCGAAGTTTTCCCACAGCTGAACTGAGAACTTCAAAGGCTTCTGAATTTACAACCAGTATTAACCTATATCTGAAACATAATGTTCCCACAAGGGCTCAGATTTTTTTCTCCTGCTTATTAAACATATGGGGTTACTAGGTTCATTTACTCTGTGAAGAACTTAGTGAAAAATTACTTGGTGTTGAATAATTGAAAATCTTAATAACAAGTCAAGAGGATAGTTTTAAATTTAAGTTTTCTTTTTTTCTTTATTATATTACTGAAACAAGTTAATCTGTAGAGTCTGGATGCTTTTTGTTTTTTACGTAATTCACCCTCTTTCTCTGAAAAACAAGCTAAAAAGTTAATATCTTTCCCATACTGTGCTATCTCTATGGATATGTGCATGTTTAGGGGACTTAGGGCAATGCTTGCATTTAAAATGGTTAAAATAAATATATATTTATATTACAAAAAAGCTATTTTACTTGTTGACCAGTGTTCTGAAATCTATAACTGTTGCATTTACCCCCCACTCTCCCCATAAAATAACAGTTATTCTTTAACAAGCAATTTTCATATTGTAAAAAATGTCTTTCCCTTTGCAGGTCAGAAACCAAATTTGACTCTGGTTCAGGTATGTTTACATTAATAATGTTTTTCTGAGTATATTTTATTTACATTATTCTCTGAGGAGTAATTCATCAGATCAAGAACCATTTTGATTTTAAACAGACGAGGCAGTCTCTTTTCAAAACATGAACCCCACCTCAAAGCAGGGTATTAGCTGCTTGGAATCATAACTTGAGATATTCACCCTGGGATTCTTGATAGTTCTGCAATAAGCATTAAATGCTCTCTATCTGCAGTTTTATTTCAAAAGCAGAGGTGGGGGTTGTACATAATCATTTCTCAAAATAGAATATTAGTCTCTCAGTAGACAAAGCATCCTGACTTAGTTGAAGATTCTCTGCAAGTGATTTGTCATCAAATGTGGGTAATAGATACATCTGATCCAGCAAAGTATAAAGAGTTTTAGCCAATAGAAATAGATATTTGTCTATGACTTATTATTTCTTATTTGTTTTATTGGGGGAGTAATGGACAATTAAGGTCACCTGAAGCCATCATTTTGTATCAATCAAGACAAAATTTACATTCTCACAAATAGTGGTATATCAACCTCATTAGGTTTTTTCTTCCTATTAAGAATGAATATAGCCTTATAATCTTTATGCTTGGATGTGTCTTTATGTCACTTGCTTATATTTGTGAGCTTCAGAGTTTCTGATGGTATTTATAATTAAAGCACAAAAATTGCCTTATGTACAGTGCTAAGGAATTATGCTCTTTAGTGAACTGTTAATAGATAAATAAACATTAATGTTTAATTCCAGGAGAAATAATTTGCAGAAAAAATATGTAAATCATGAATTTAAAAGTAACATTCCTATTCTGGTTTGAGTTCCATTGTGTTTTAACTTTTAGAGAAGTTTCTGTTTATGATGCTCACAAAGAACCTAAGACTATATGTATATTTTCTGACAGTGGTGTTAAGAAGCCAACATGCCTTTTTTCTTTAAAATCTTCTTGTTTTATTGTATAGATTTATGAATTCCTCCAACTTGGTGAGACTCTATAAATAAGAAATCTATACATTTGAGTTAGCAATTTTACCTAATTTGAGAACTGCGATTCCAAAAATCTTTCCATTCTGTGTGTTTTTGGGCTTCTGAATCATGTGTGACATTGAGACTATAAGATAAGCATTTCTGCTTTACAGTATTGACTATATGGAGACTAAAGGCATGGTGGATTGTATCAACTATGGGACTTTTTTATTGATTTGTAGGAGGTGCCTCAAAATAGGGCAAAAATCTTTGTCATTTTTAGTAGTTAAAAATATTTAAGTATAATAAAAATAAATGAATACAATTAATGAAGAATGGATTTTTACATAAAACTTTTTATTATTGCTAGTCACCAAATATTTATTAAGAACCTACTTTGTTATGATCTGATTTAATTACCTAAACATCAAGTCAGAATTGGTTTTAGGCTTGGGATCTGGAATATAGCTTTTAAAAATGAAAAAGTCCACTTGGTTCATTTTGAAAGTAAAACCTGGAAATAGCATACAAAACTGAAATATTAGGCAGCTATTGTCAAAGTCAGAAAATTTATGTTAAATTTTCAAATCCAAATTAAAGTGTGCTGCTAAATTCCAGTGCTGAAGGTTAGTATTTATTCTGAAAATAGTTATAACATCTGCACAGACACACATCTTTCACTTTTGTGACCAAAAATTTTGTTCATGATTCTTATTTTTTTCAAGTTCTAATTTTTTTTAATGCCTATCATGACAACATCTGCATGTCTTCAAAAACTATAAAGTTCTGCACTTTGAAAAATCTTATGGGGAATACTGATTAAAAGATTTTTTTTTTTTTAAATTTTGAATTAAATGTGTTGTGGAAAGAATTTAGGTGGTTTCAAATTAAGAAACATATTTTTTTTTCTTATAAACTCTTTCAGCTTATTATCTGTCAAATGAGGGAATCATGACCAAGTTAGAAATGCAATCTTTGGCATTTTATATCATACAAATTTTGGTTAGCAAAAAGGTAGCATATTGGAACAATTAAGCGTATGACTTTAATAGGGTCAGATTCTCTATTGTTCAGCAAATACAGAAACTCAGCTAACTCTGTTTAATGTTATGTACAGCTGTAACAGTGCTCCTGACACAGTGAGATTTTTCAATGAAGGAGGATGCCATCTTTCTAAGGAAAAAAAAAAACCCTTAAAAATAAATACAATAGTCAATGACTAGCCATAAAAGAAAGCATTCAAAGTAAAATTATACATATAAGACACACACACACAAACACATAAATTTTTTTCTTTTCAAGTAAAGAAGCCAACTTATGCAGTGCTTACTGCACATTTGCGGTTTGTGTAAATGAGTTTCAGGCTGTGGAGTGAGATTCAGGAGGAAGGAGAGGTTTCATTGTTAGCACATGGTAAAAAATGTCAGTTGTTGAATATATACTAAAATGATCAACCTAGAAAGAGATTTAAAATTTTCTTATTAAAGTTGTGTCAGTTTTTTTCTTCAAAAATGAGTCCAGAGATAACTTTGTTTTGGATGTTTCAGATTATTTTGTAACAAAAAGTTTCAATTATGTATAAAAGTGGAGAGTATAATATAATGAGCACCCATATATCCGTCATCTAGATTTTACTGTTGTTAATAATTTTCCACATTTGTTTCACTTTTCTTTTTTTTCTTAAAATATTTTATTGTAAAATACAAATATTTCACATGAATTTTAAAACCTGGAAATTATAGACTGTATTGACTGAAAGAGATCAATTATTTTAAAAAATACTTATAAAAGTAAACAAAAATTTGGGTCACATATAAATTCTTACAGAATGGATTGTGGCATTAATATGTCCACATTCAGTTAAAGAGACTAAAGTTCTTTTTGTGGTGAAGGTTAAGAAAACCTCAACCAGAAGGCAGAGTTGCTGAATTAATTCTGACCTGAGAACCCAAAGAATGTTCTGTCCTCAATTAATTTGATTAAAACTTAAGCTTCCATCTAGCTATGTCCTCTACGTACTAACTTACATGCTGATTGAACTCCATTTCTGTTGGTTTAGCATAACTCAATTGTCTAAAGTTTTCGGCTTTGCCAGTTGAGAGCAATCTTTCTAACGGAGTTTTTAGGTTTCCATTTTAATACTGTCTCCTAGTTGATGTATTAGTGTTGCTTGCCTATATGATTGTGTGGAGTTGGTGATTTTACTAATAGAGTAAAACAGACTTCCTTTTATGTTCAGAAGTAGCAAGAAGCTATGCTCTTTTCCCCACCGCCCAAGAAGGGAAGTTAGTTGATGCTGGAGGAAGCAGAGCATTGAGTTTAATGTAGTGATTAAACATGAAAGCCATATATCAAATCTCAGGAGAAACATGCTTTTGAAAGAGGCAGGGAACTGTGGAGCATATTGCATGATAGGCTATGTAAACAGAGCCCTGGAGGTCAGTGTGTGGATGCAAACCAATTAAATAAAGAACTTAGTGGCTTTGCTTTCTATCATTTAGATGGGGAGGATCACAAGTTAACTTGCACAGGCTTCAAGTGTAAACTTGGCTTGAATAAGCTAGGCACCTTTGGAAACTTCATTAACTCTTTCAGTTCATTAACAGATTTTTAAAAATTTAACTGAAGTCCCTAGGAAATTAAAAACAAAACAAAAAAACCCCCAAAATATATGCTCTGTTGGCCCTTCTGTACATAACCCTCAGCAAAGGTGCTAGTGATGAGTAGAATGGAAGAGAAAGCAGAGGATGAACTGCTGAAAAGACCAGAGCTGGCTGTGTAGTCAGGTTTCAAGAACATGCACATGTCTTTTAAAAACAACCCATTTGGAAAAGCAGGGCTTTTGCAGAATAACTGAAAAAAGATGTTTTTCTCTTCTGAATTCTGGGTATGAGACAAAGATATAGTTGGAATTTACTAGTCACTACATAACATCAGGATATTGTTATTTCTTTTCCATTAAAATAGAATAGTTTTCTGACCAAGAAAGACCTGAAGCCTATAACTGTATGTTAAGGACTGCCTGGTGTCTAATTCTGTGGTTCTAACCTTCTCAGGCAGTGTTTGGGTGAGAAAATGAAATACCAAGTTAAATGGTATAGTTTCATGGTCCATAAACATTCAAAACAAAGATTTTTTTTTTCCTGTAGAGTCATGTTGGCTCAGAAAGTGAATAAGCTTATGTTTAGTGCTTGTTGACTCTGGGCTGCTTGGAATAGCTATACTAAGGAAATGGACTCAGAGAGCACACCAACTGAAAGGTATAAAATTTCATGAAAGCAAATTATGGAGGATTAAGAAACCTAATGAGCATGGTTTAGTGTGGAGAGTAGAGGAGGGAGCTCACTATTAAATAGAGCCCAAGAGTGTATAAGGTTAGAAGATCCTAAAAGACACCATAATAAAGGCACAACAGAATATAATTATCCTGTTGAGGCAAAAGAAAAAAAAAAAACCCTCCAAGGAACAAAAGCAGCTAGTGTCGCTTTTGAGATTTGTGGTTAAAAAAGAATCTACAGTAGGGTAAGGAAATCAAAGAATATAATCAGTTAAAGCTTGAGGCAAAAATAGAGTAAGCTGATAATGTTGGTCACTAAGTTGAAGGGAAATGAGGAATTCAAATATAGTAGAACTAGAATTTTGAAAGTTCATAAGCAAATGAGATAATTTTCTTAATATAGTAAGCCTTTCTCAAGAGATATTTATAAGGAAAACATTTTCAGATCTTATAAATGTGAGGGTATGTCAATACTTTTTAATTGCTAAATCAATTTTGTCATTTTAAACTTTAATTGTGGAGGTCTTGTAACAGTGAATGACAAGGAAATAATACATAAACATAAGAATATTGAAATCTGTCATTTGTCATCATTCACTAATAGAAGTGATTATCCATTAGTTTAACATGGATTTATTAAGGAACACTACATATCTGATGCAGAGCTTATTGCTGTGAACAGGGTAGATACATTTCCTTCCTTCATGGAATTTTACAGATAGTTGGTCCATTATATGAATTCACATGGATTTCTTAGCATATTTAGCTGAGAAGGGCTAACAAGGTTAAATTCATATCCAGATACTGAATTAAATCTTGATATTAAAACATAAAGTAATATTTTTTAGACTTTGACAAATTCACCTTTTTTTTACTTTATTTTAACTATGTCACTTGTTTTCCACTTTCACTTTTAAGAGAATGACTTAACAATGTTAATGATTAGTGTGTAGTTTTTCTATACCTTTTTAATAAGAACTGACAGTTCACATTTGATTATTATTAAAAGAGATTAACTTAGAACTATGGCAAATATTTGTGAATACTGTTCTCTTCTTCACATTCATTCATTCACTGGATCCTATTCAAAGTTGGCATGAAAAATCAGGCAACCTCCATGATAACAATCTTACTGGATTGTGTAGAAACAAGCAGAGGGGACAAAATCCTTCATCTCCTTTGATAAACTAAAGACCAGGAAGCGGCAAGGCATATTGGCTAAGAGCAGAGGTTTGGGATCAGATAGATTTAAATGAAATTTATCCTTCTAATATTTTTCAAATTGATTTTCTTGGATACCATGTATACCATGTCACATACTTAAATTTTGTATTTCTTGTCTTCTAATTTAGCATTTGAATATTTAAAGCTGTGACTTCTCTTCGTTAAAGCTTTAGCTGAATCCCAGAGATTTTTTATATTTTATTTAAATAGTTGCAGTTTTGATTTTCTTTTGAATACATGATTATTTAGGAAAGTGCCCAAATTTTTCTACTTTCTACTTTTGTTCGTTATTTCCAGTTTTGCTGTTTGGTGCTCAAAGAATGTGGCCTTACTGCTTTTTAGTAGGCCTGTTATTCAGTAATTATTAAAGTTTTATTTTTTAACCTAATATGTGTTTAATTTTCATAACTTCAATGGGTGATTTGAAAATTGTATTCTTTGCAATATAGTTATTTGATGCCTATTGACTAGATCAAGCCGATTCATGTTTTATATCATCATTTGTTGGTTTCTATTTTATCTGACAAGAACTGTGAGAGGAGAGATATTCTGTTTGTGTATATATACATGCATATACATATACATATACATATACATATACATATTCACATATATATTTATTTTTTAGCCTGAATTCTACTTCTTTAGGTATTTCCATCTCTATGCCATCAGCTCCGTGTATTCTGTGTTTGCTGGTACTAGCCATCTTGCTTGGGTCATGTATTGCACTTAGTCCTCTTGTAGCCAACATTATTATGAATCAGTGCTCATGGGGATGGAGTGCACTTTAAATAGGAAAGTTATGTTCCAAATTCATATGTGAAGCAAGAAGTTGTATTACCACTGGTAAATACCAGTGCTTTCCCCTTCCCGGTTACCCTCAATGCTACCTCGTAGCTTTATAAAGAGAAAGAGGCTCAATGGGCAAAACCTAAAAGATTTCCCCCTAAAATCAGGCACAAGACAGGGTGTTCACTTTCACCACTTCTCTTCAACATAGTATTTGAAGTTCTAGCCACATTAATCAGACAAGAAAAAGAAACAGAAGGCATCTAAACTCGAAAGGAGGAAGTAAAGCTGTCACTGTTTGCAGATGACATAAATAGTATACATGGGACAATCCTGTAGATTCTACCAAAAAATTACTTGACCTAATAAATGAATTTGGTAAAATGGTGGGATACAAAGTCAACATTCAGAAATCTATGGCATTTTTGTACACTAACAGTGAAATAACAGAAACCAGAAATTAGGGGGAAAATCCCGTTTACTATGGCAACAAGAAAAATGAAATACTTAGGAATAAACTTAACCAAGGAAGTAAAAGACCTGACCTCAGAAAACCACATAACTCTGAAGAAAGAAATTAAAGAAGACATAAATAAATGGAAGCATACACTGTGTTCATGTATTGGAAGAATTAATACTACCCAAAGCAATCTATAGATTCAATGCAATTCCTATCAAAATACCAATGACATATTTCATAGATATAGAACAAATATTTAAAAAATTAATATGGGACCATAAAATGACCCTAAATAGCCTCAGCAATTTTGAGAAAGAAGAACAAAGTAGGAGGGATCACAATACCTGATATAAAACTATATTACAAGGCCACTGTAATCAAACCGCCTGGTACTGGCATAAGAACAGACACATAGAGCAATGGAACAGAATAGAGAGACAGAAATAAACCATGTCACTACAGTCAGTTAATATTTGACAAAGGAGGAAGGAACATAAAATGGAGTAAAAATAGCTTCTTCAAAAAATGGTGTTGGAAGATATGAACAAGTACATGCAAAAAAATGAAACTAGACCACCAACTTACACCATACATTAAAACAAACTCAAAATGGATAAAATACTTAAATATAAGTTGTGACACCATAAAAGTCCTAGAGGAAGTCATAGTCAGGAAAATTTCAGATATCCCAGCAGCAGTATTTTCACCGATACATCCCTAGGGCAAGGGATATAAAGGAAAGGATAAACAAATGGTACTACATCAAATTAAAAAGCTTCTGCATGGCTGAAGAAAACATCAACAAAATGGAAAGGGCACCAACCATATGGGAAAACCTATTTGCCAGTGATACCTTGCACAAGGGTTTGATCTTCAAAATACATAAAGAACTCACCTGACTCCACACCAGGAAGACAAGCAGTCCAATTAAAAAATGGGCAAAGGACCTAAACAGATACTTCTCCAAGCAGGACATACCAGTGGCCCATAGACAAATGAAAAAATGCTCAACATCACTAGCCTTCAGAGAGATGCAAATTAAAATCACAGTGAGATACCACTTCACACTGGTCAGAATGGCCATCATAAACAAATCAACAAACAACAAGTGCTGGCAAGGATGTGGAGAAAAGGAAACCCTAGTGCACTGTTGGTGAGAATGCAGACTGGTGCAGCCACTGTGGAAAACAGTATGGAATTTCCTAAAAAAACTAAAGATGGAACTGCCTTTTGACCCAGCGATTCCACTGCTGGGATTATACCCTAGGAATCCTGAAACACCAATTCAAAAGAACCTGTGCACCCCAATGTTTATAGCAGCGTTATTTATAATAGCCAGTGCTAAAAACAGCTTATGTTCCCATCAGTAAATGTGTGGATCAAAGAACTGTGGTATATTTACACAGTGGAATACTAAGCAGCAGAAAGAAAGAAGAAACTCTTACCCTTTGTGACAGTATGGATGGAACTGCAGAACAGTATGCTAAGTGAAATAAGCCAGGCAGTGAAAGACGAGTACCATATGATCTCACCTATGAGTGGAACCTAATCAACAAAATAAATGAGCAAAATAGAACCAGAGACTTGGAAACAAAGAACAAACTGACAGTGACCAGAGGAGAGAAGGGAGGGAGATAATGGGGGAAAGCAGGGGAAGGGGCAAGCAAAGGAACATGAATAGAAGACCCATGGGCATGAACAATGCAGGTGGGATTGACTGTGGGAGTGGGGAGGGATAGGGTAGGGGTGAGTAATAGGGAAAAAGACAGACCACTGTAACTGAACAACAATAAATAAAATAAAATAAAAAAGGGGCTCTGAGCCATTATGATGCAAACCTTTGTTTTCTCCACTTAGCATCCTACCCTATTCTTCCATCTGTTTGTCAATATTCTATTTATCTTTTAAGAGTGAGCACAAGCATTGCTCTCTTAAATAAACATAGTCTTCTTATCACCTTCCCAGCAGTTAGTAAACTGCTCTTTCTCTGTGTAAACATTGGGTCTTATACTTACATTTATTATGGCACTTGTCATCTGCTATAATTATTTGTGTGGATTCCTTCTTTCCACTTCTGTAAGTTTCTTGAAGGCAAGAACCTTGTCTTACTCAGCTTTATAACTTTGGTATCTGATTTGAAATAATCAGTCAACAAAGAAAAATTCTGTGAGTTTGGGAATCTCGGTTGTTCTGTTCCAGATCCCAGTTGTGATGGAAATGCTTAACTAATGACCAAGGATTTATTCTTCTTTTTCATAGTATAGAGTTGTTGTTGAGAAGTGGCTACTTGGCCAAGGATTACAATTTCCAGCCTCTGCATCTGTGTGGGGACATATGACTAATTCTCCCATTACAGTTTGTATCTTTTCTGGGCCAATGGGATTAAGTATCCAACATGCTTCCCCACATTTCTCTCCCTCATCTGAGGTTACATCAGAGGGGCATGTTGAACATGATGCTGTTAAATACGGAAGGCGTCTGCATCCTGAGTCATACTTGGAAGAGATCCATTCAAGGGAGCCCTTCATCCAAGAACATCCTCATTGGATTTTGTAGAGAAAGAAAAATAAATGTTTATTGTAACAAGCCACTGAGATTGTGCCATTGTTTATTATGGCAGCTGGTGTTTACATACCTTGACTAGCCCAGCACCCAGAATACTCCCTGGCAAATAGTTGGTAATCATTGATTATCGTTGGATCAGTGACAAAATTAATGGCTGGGGATTATGTAATCTAACCTGAAAATGATTCTTTAAACTAAGGATCATACAAATATAGTATATTATATTCTATATAATCACTGAGCCTACCAACGATTATCACAATAATACAGTATAACAGGATACCTCAAAAAGTGGTGACTTAAAACAACAATAATTCATTTATATTCACATGTGTATGGGTTGGTTGGGAGTTAGCTTATGCAGGCTGGTCACAGGTTACGTCCAGGTTTGCTCCGTTTGTATTGTCATTGATGATAAAAGAGAAGAGTGCAAGCTCAACTATGCAAGCACATTTCAAGCCTCTGTTTGCAATGGGTCTGGTCTGCTAACATCTCATTGGCCAAGGAAGTCACATGGCCAAGCTCAAAGTTAAGGACTGGGGAAAGAACTGCTGGGTCACATGGTAAAGAGTGTAAAGATAGGAAAGGGAGAAGAACAGGAGCCAATAATTGAATCCACAACATTAGAATATGTATTTAGATCAATTATTTAGTAAAGTATTTATAGAGTTAGAGTGATTATATTTTGAAAGTGGTTCCAATTCTTTTTAATAATCACATTATTTAGTAACTTAAATTCAAAGATGATATTAATGAATACATAGTGATGAGAATATTTGTATAATGCTTTATATTTAAAAAGTGCTTTAATGACTCTTACCAAGTTAGGACTCACAAAAATCTTAGTAAGACACACAGGGATATTTTTACCAATGAAGGAATTGAGATAGAGAAAGGCTAAGAGACTCACTTAAAGACATTTGGCTTGTACATAGCCAATCTGGTATTGGAGTTCAGGTCTCCAAGGTGCAAAGGTTGTGTTCTTTTTATTAGAGGATGAGATAGTTCTTTCAACGAGCAACTTTTCTTTTTATTTTTCTGTGATTAGCTTTTTATTTTTCTATAATAACTGTTATACATTATAATTATAAATTTTTTTCTCGAAGTTTACATAATAATATAATTATAAGCACTCCTTGAAAATACAAAGTGTAATACAGATTTATATGAGATTGCAATGTGGCCATTATTAGGCTATTGATAAAGTTTCTGGCAGTTTCCCAAGAAGCCTTAAAAGATAGGATTAATTGCTTTGGTAATTTTTCTGTGTTCTACTATCTAGTCTTAAACTTTCAGGCTCAGAAACCTAGATGTTTCATTATCTCTCAGGGATGGACTGAAATTGACAAACTTAGAAGACAGATGAAGCTAGAATGCCAATGCATTTGCTTCTGATGAAAAGTAAAATTTTCAGTGGCTCAGAACACTTACATCTGCCTGTCAGTGTCTTATTTATAAGTGGTGAAGCTATATTACTCACAAAACTACAATAAGAACTCACTTTATCAATTTGCCAAAATAAATCATTCATATTGGGACCAAAATTTCCTTACTATAGTATATTATCACCCTAAAGACTGACCTAGATGAGGAGTCAGATCATAACCAGCACTGAATAGGAACAGTGGGAAACAGATGAATTGAGTGTTTAGCTTCATAAGTTTAAGTTAACATGAATTATCCATCTCAAAACAGGGATGACCCTGGCCAGTGAGACCTTATATAACCTAACATTCTTTGGCTTCACCTTTATCCATTCACCCGCTCACCCATGTAGAAGAGAGCTTTGTTGCTGGGTCTGGAAAGCAACCAACAGGCCCAGTGAACAAGGCTTCGTTTCTGTTTCCGAGGTCTGGGAGCAGGAGACCATGTGTAGCAATTTCAGAACTTAAGAGTTACAATTTAAATGTTTCTTAGCTACCCCCCAAAAAAACCATATTATAATTTTAATGGTTTAACATACCACTTCACCATACTGAAATTAAAATATACACCTGCAGTATTACAGATCACAATATAGAACATTATCATTTTTCTAGAATGTTCCCTCAATTTTCCTTCAGTCCATCCCTACTCCCCAGAGGCAACTGCTATTCTGACTTCAGTCACCATTAGATTAGTCCATTCTTGAACTTCATATAAATAGAATCATACTCTTTTGTGTGTGCTTTTGCTTTATATAGTGTTCTTGAGATTTATTCTGTAATTACCAGGCATCATTGCTGAATAGTGTGAGTTGAGATGCATATTTTGGTTTAAGTCTGGCTGCCACTCATGCAGTTTGTTTACTGATCAGTCTGTTTTCTAAAATCATCAGGCCCAGAATAATGTTGATGCATTGAGCCGGTCTGTAGACATTTTCACTTTGACTCTGCGTGATCAGTCACGTTGCACGTGCATGTAGAGCACTCCATGCAAGAAGTGGTGGAGGATATATAAGTATGACATAGTTTCTGCCCTCATAGAGCTCACACTGGAATTGAAGAGAGGACAACATGAGTGGTTTTAGTAATGGAGTTTAGAAGAAGAGGAATTACTTTAGGCCCCTGTGATGGATTAGGGAGGTTCCTCATTGGAGGTAGAATTTGGATCTTCAGAGATAAGTATTAAGAGAGATCATTTTAGATAGAGAGCCACTTAAAGTCAGGCACAGAGGCAAAGGTGCAAAATATGTTTGAGGAGCAGTAAGTAAACCAACTTGCCAGGATTGGAGGTTTTCTCTTGGAGAGTAATATTATAGTTGGGAGTCTATTGGAGACCACAGGTTAGAGAATTTGGATCTAACTCTGTAGATAACAATAATGGTAATAATTGCTAACACTGATTTTATTTTTACTATGTGACAGGCACTGTGCTCAGTGCTTTATACTACTCGTTTAATCTGTACAACCATATATCATTATTCCCTTTTTACAAATGAGTGGAAGGAAAGTTTTGGTATTTTGTCCAGTTATGTAGCATGTAAGTGACAGAACTGGAATTTGATCCCAAGCAGCCTGATTTCAGAGCCTGTAGTCTTAAGCAACTTAAAAAAAACCCCTAAATCCTACAATATAATTTGATGTGATGAAATAAATGTTTATGAATGTTTTACTCATATACCCTTTTACTCATACACATGACAATTTTTACTCATATATATGGCATACTTGTCCAAACACCCACACATGATTATAGAAATTTTCTCCTCCATGAGTCTGTTAAGAAATGGATCTTGCAGGTGATGTAGAATTTTAATTTCTCAGTGCAGATTATCCCTCCAACATTAAGTCACTTGCCAGCAAAGATATTCATGTAGGATCTGTTGTAAAGAAATGATAGATAAAGAATTAACTGGCTATGGAGAACTGATAATCATTTTGTTTTGGACCAGTGTCTTATTTTTAATATAGTTCAAAATTAATATAATTCAATTAATATAGTTACTGTAGCATTGACAGGAAGTGAAAGTGCTTACTAAGGTAAGATAGATATTCATCAGTGGAATAAATTGGTGGTCATTTTCAACTTCTTTGGGGATAGTGCATGGATTATTTGTCCATTAATGTCAATGTATCTTCCTCATACCTGGGCAGAAAGAAGATACATTCAATTACAAAGTATAAGAAAATTTTGCTATAAAAAGGCCTAAGATTTTTAATGTTTTGCTCCAGCATGAAAATATTTTATTTAAGGAACAGGTAGAAAGGTAGCAAGCAAGTTTTTGCTTATATTGAAATGTTCCATTGAAATAGTTGAAAATGACAATGACTTTTTAGTTCTTTTTATGTCTCAATAAATTTTGGTCCTATCTTTTGTATTATAGAGCTATGCTATAGGAAAGAGCGTTTTACAAGAGGTTCTTTTGATAAATTCAAATATTTGCTTGATGACCACTAGTCTTTTAGTGAATTTTATATATATATGTGTTTTGGAGATTCAAATACTGTTCCATAATTAAGAATGTAAGTGGCTAGATGGCATATACAGTGTTCAAATGTTGCATATTAGTAATTTGCTTTTAGTTGTATTTTTTCTTTGTTGAAATTAAATGTATACTTAATTGATAAGTATTAAAGATATATTTAGTCAATGTATATTTTCACACAATAGCATGTGGTAATGCTTGTCGAGTCAGTGATAAGTGAATGAGTAAGTGAAATGATGTTAAGTTTTGCAAAGAAATGTATTTTGCTATTTCCAAAATAATACACAATTTCCATTGATAAAAACATCATATTTTTCTTCAAAAAGTATGCCTATAAATTCTTTCACCCAAATCATTTACAATAAATGAAGGGTCATTATTAGAAGGTGAGAGATATAAAGGACAAAAAGCATCAGTAACAATGAAAATGTTTTTAGGCAGAGTGTAGCAACACAAAACAACAATACAAAGGTTCAAGATTTATAGCCTATTGGTAATTTTCCTACCCAAATTAGTAAACCCTAGGCTCTACAGCATATCAAAATTACAGTTTTAGGGTGTCATTCTAACATTTTGGATTTAAATTTGTGTCTATGCTGTAATATTTTATTAAAATAAATATAGTTTTCCCTGTGTTTTTGTGTTCTAATAGTAAAATATGCTTTTGCTGGATGCATGAAATTGGCATTGAAATTCATTCAAAGGTAATACATAAGAATTATCTTTGTAGAAATTTTTTCAAATTTAGTGTATTTCATTGCTAGCTTTTTTTTTTTTTTATTTTTCAATTACAGTTGACATTCAACATTATTTCAAGTGTACAGCATGGTGGTTAGACAATCATATACATTAAAAAGTGATCCCCCAATATTTCAAGTACCAACCTAGCACTATCTGTAGTTACTACAATATTATTGATTAAATTCCCTATGCTGTGCTTTTTATCCCCATGACTATTTTTTAATTAAGTTTTAATTGTTCTTATACAGTTTTCTGTTTTCTACTCCCATCCTGTCCCTCCGCCCCAGCCCTCCCCAGCTCCCTTCCATTTCCACCCCCCCAGATTTTGTCCATATGTCTTTCATACTTGTTGCTCTAATCCCTTCCCCTTTTCCCTGGATATTCCTATCCCTCTCCTCTCTTGTTCTC
>PVKU01012655.1:0-33924 GCA_004027475.1 Anoura caudifer | reverse complement strand
TTTACTGGTAAATTTTACCAAACATTCAAAGAACAATTAACATCAATCTTCTTCAGACTCTTCAAAAAATTGAAGGGGAGGAGATACTTCTAACATCATTTTACAAGAGAACAGATCACACTTTCTGATCTCAAGCTCTGCAACGAAGCATTATCCTGATAACAGAGCCAGAAAAGTGCGCAAAAAGAAAACTACAGGCTGACATCCCTGATGAAGAGAGAGGCGCAACGATTCTCAGTAAAACGCCAGCAAACCTCAGGCAGCGGCACGGCAAAGGGGTCGCTCCCCACGATCCGGGATTTGTCCCTGGGATGCTAAGACGGTTCAACACGCACAAATCAATGTATGTGGTATATCGCATGGATAGACTCAAAGGAAACTCATGCCGCCATCTCGACAGATGCCGAAAAGGCGTCGGGCGAAATTCAGCATTGATCCGTGTAACAGTTCATAAGGAATTAGGAGCAGAAGGGAAATTCCTCAACAGAACCAAGAGGGAAAGGTCGAAGCCTTGTCCTCTGAGGTCAGAAACCCGACAAGGGTCCCAGCTCGGGTCACTCCTCTACCGAAAGTCCCTGGACGTCCTGGCGATCAGGCAGCAAAAGATGTAAACGGCTTCCAAACCAGAAAGGAAGAGGAAGAGTCTCCTCTCCTTGCAGATGACATTTTGTGCAGAGAAAATCCTAGAGACCCAGCCAAAAAACCCATTAAATCTAATCAACAAATTCAGTGAAGATGCAGGGTGTAAAATTAACACGCAGAATTCAGCAGCTTCTCTGTACACTACAACAAATTAACTGAAAAATAGGTAAAAATAACCCGTGTATAACAGGATCAAAACCAGTAAAATACTTATGACTAAAACTAATCAAGGAGGTGAAAGATCTTTATTGTGAAAACTCCAGGACACTGATAAAGAAACTGCAAGGCATTGACACAGGCGGCAGGCAGAGGTGGGGGAGGCCGGGTGAGAGCCTGGGGCGGGCACACCGAGGGGGGTGTGGGGGGAGAGTGGTGGGCCGGGTCGGAAAGCTGAAGTGTCGGCGGCAGAGGCGGGCAACCCCCCAGCAAACAGAAGCCAGGCGGAGCCGGGGAGGAGGAGGAGGGCAAGGAGGCCCAGCGTTCACCAGGAGGGCCGAGCGACCAGGACGGCAAGGCCAGAAACGCACACGCTGTCCGGTCGCATCCACGGTCCCACGTTCCATGGTCCCACGTTCCACGGCTTCAGTTGCCCGGGGCCAGCCGGGGCAGAAACACTCCAGACCTGGACAGTTTGTAAGCTTTAAGTTGCTCACCGTTCTTAGTAGCGTGATGACCTCTCGCACCATCCTGCCCGGCCCCACCGGGGATGTGACTCGTCCCTCCGTCTGCACCTCCGTGCTGCACACGCTCCCGCTGTTTGTCCCCATGAAGCTCCCCGGTGACCGGACCTGCTCTCCAGGGACTGCAGAGCTTGCGTTCGAGTGGCTGTTACTTCACTCCCCCCTCACGGCCCGGAGCGCAAGGGCGCTGCCGCTGGCCTCGGGCGCGCCCGAGAGGAGCTGCGGTGGGGCTTCCTTAACAAGGTAAAAGTTCCCGACTTCACAGGGAAAGAAAAAGACCGCATGCCAAGGTGGCTAAGATCCGCAGTGAGAGCAAGTCCGTCTGCGAAACTGGGAGGAAGGAGAGAGAAATCGGTGCTCCCTTTGCTCCCACAACTCGAACTGAGGAGGTTACAGCTGCAGTGCGCGGTGAGCACTCGGTCAGCACGGAAAAGGCATTCAGCTTGGGGGGGGGGGGAAGCTGTCTAATCAGAAGACGGTTTGCAGCCGGAGGCATCATGTCCTGCCAGAAAGCATGAGCCCGTCTGAGGGGTTCAGCAAGGGGTCCCCGACACCAAGCCACTTGCTGCGATTAAGGGACGTTTAGCCGGATTCCGGACGCGGTTTGGCATTTTACCATCTCATGCCATCACAAAAAGAACAGAGAGTCCAGGACAAGGAGTTATTTTCAGGCTGCGAGAGAGAGGCCACATTCACTTGACTTTCGTTACGGTGTGCCACTACAATTGTTCTGCTGTTACCGGTCACTACAGTTAACCTCGCACTGTGCCTGGTTCCTAGGCCACGTCGCACCACAGGCGAGTGTGCACAGGGAGGGACAGAGACAGGTGTGGTGCTGGCTGCTCCTTCAGGCACCCACTGTGGGTCTGGGAAAGTGCCCCCTTGGGTAGGGGCGACGCAGAGCCTGTCTGGCACCGTAACCTCTGTCCCTTGGGGGCAGGGGTTACCTGCCCTTGTGTTCCCAGCACGCGGCGTACTGAAAACACTGAACAAACATTTGGCGAATTACATTGGACTCGGAAGGGGCTCCATACGAGGCTTTTAAAGAGCTTGGCCTCAAGTCTGTTGCATCAAGCACCCTCAACCAGGAAGAGCAAATGCTCCAGGCAGGTACGTAGCCACAGTGGAGAACTCATCGTAACCACCGGGATGATGCAGCAGTTCTGAGCACCTGCCGACACTGTCGGTAAAGACATTTAAAAAACTGAGCTGACCTCTGTGTGTGGGGGACGGTATGCGAACACCGCGTTTTACCAGCCCTTTTAAAAAATACAGCAAAGACCTTCAAAACCTTCACCGTGGACTGAGCGTACCTTCCCCTACAAGTGATTGCCCGCGAGCACTCGCGGAGGCCTGTGTTGTCATGAGGAGCGCAAACCACACTGAAGGAGGTAAGTGACCCTCCAAGAATGCACAAGTGCCAGCTGCCATGACAACTGCTGGCTTTTATTGGCTAGAGAGCAAAAAAAAAAAAAAAAAAAATCAATTAGAAACCATTGGAAAAACCTGCACGGGAACACAAACCGTGTCTGTCTCTCCAGCCCGAACCTCCCCTACATCCCTGCACCGCAGGAAGGCCTGGGTTTGTGCGGGGAGGGGTGCGGGGTGTCAGGAAAGCTGCCCTCCTGGGCCTCCTTACGGTCTCCCGTGACCTCGTCTTCTCAGTGCCCACGTTGTGTGTCGGAGAGAGAAACGGGGCCTGTTTTCTGGCTCTTTGTAATGACATCTTAAACGGTCCTGGGCTCAGACCTAAAAATTCTTTGAGCCAAACAATTTTCAGGTTTATAAGAAGTGACAACTACATCTGTGTAGAAATTTCTTCCCTCCAGTGGCACAGCCCTGACTCGTCAAAAACAGGAACAAAACGCAGGGACGGCAATGCAGGGACGGCAACACAGCCTCCGGACGCCCCGCCGACCGCCCTCTCCAAGGCCTCTCTCCTCTCTTTTTGGGGGATTCACTACCCTCCATCCCTAACTGCCTCGGGTGCTGAGAAGACTAAGGAAAGATGGCCAGACTTTCCAGAAACAGTTGAAGAACCTCGCTAATGGGGAGAAGAGGCCCGTGGACGAGACAGGACAGGTTCAAGAGCGGCCGGAGGCCCCGGAAACAGGTGTGGGAGGCGGGCAGCTTGGAGAGCGGCACCTGTCTCGCTGGCCCTGCTTCCCTCCCCCGGGGCTCCCCTCTTGGCATCCACCTTCCAGGTCATCGTCCCCCACCGTTCAGTCCCTGCCGTCTCATTATTTCAGCTTTATGTCTAGTCAGCCCACTGGAGCGGAAGCACCTGGAGCCTGGGCACCGTGGAACACACGTTTTTATCCCCTGTGGCGTCCGACCCAGTGGGGGCCTGGAGCAGGTGTCAGTGAAAATGCCTTAAATTATGAAACCAGCGATTCCCTCCTTGGCAGGGATGCTCTGCCCCACACACTCCAGCATTTTTCTCTCGAGGTTCAACGTTTGCATTGGAAGTGGCTTTGCCACTTCTAAAGCTCTCTTTCTGCCTCTGTCTCAGTTCGTCGCATCTCCAAGGACCTGGTGAAGCCCGCATGGGCCACGGCACTCGTTCCTGGGAGATGAGGAGACGAGTCCCAAACAGACTCGTGATGGCAACGCAGCTCGTGCGCGGTGTCCCTAGAGCAGAGCTCCGATGTGACCTGTTCTGGGCCACCTCCCTGCTCCAGTGGACGCATGAGGACAACCACCACCACACAGCACGCGCTCATTCACCACAAACTCCATCGGAGGAGAAACCCGGTAACCAGCAGCCGAGGTGCATCCTGTGTCTCTCGTGGGGCGAGAAGTCGGGCACCTCGCCCCGGACCAGAGCCTGGGCGGTCGTCGATGCCGCTTCTGCGCCTGCGCGTGGGAGGAAGCCACGCACTCAGAGCGGGTGTGCTGGGGTCCACAGTAGGGCTGACAGTCTTGCCATTGAGCCTGTCCTGCCAGTTAGCGGGTCCCCGGACAGAGTCCCACACGACCACCACGCGCTCCCCCGGTAGCCGGCTCCTCACCGAGCTGCTCCCCCAGGCGCTGCCCTCTCTCCGTCGAGATGACGCGCTCGTCCTCCATGTCACATTTGTTCCCCACCAGGATGACCTGGGCGTTGTCCCAAGAGTAGGTCTTGATCTGAGTTGACCTAAAAGAAGAGGAACAGGCACACACACAAAAAAAAGATCAGAGGAAAGTTGAACAGCATAAAATGAAGAAGAAATATATCATGCACATGATGACGATAGCAAACAATGAACCCCGAATTTGGAATTAATTACTTCAGTAGAATTTCACCCATCAGACACTCACCAGGGATTGAATGAGCTGAAACAAAAGCAGGGACACTGCACTAGGGATTCTGTGTTTGATGAGGGGTTACCCCCTCCACCTTTACAGCGACAGTGGCCAGCCATCCCTGTTTGCCTGACACGCTCAGTGTCGGGAGTGAAAGTCCCACGTCAGAGCAGCCCCTGAGGGCTGGGAAACCCCAGACAGTCAGCCACCCGACCGCCCACCACAGACACGTAATTCCCTCATTACAGCAACACCCGGGAAAGCTGCGTCGACCGGGGCCTAGGATATCTGAAGGTAATGCTGATTTTTAAAAATGAATCAGAAGAACTAATATAATCAGGGTCTCACATTTTTTAAAAGATTTTATTTATTTTTAGAGAGAGGGGAAGGGAAGGAGAAAGAGAGGGAGAGAAACATCAGTGTGTGGTTGTCTCTCGTGTGCCCCCTCCCAGGGACCTGGCCTATGCCCAGACACGTGCCCTACCTGGGACTCAAACCAGCAACCCTTTGGTTCACAGGCCAGCACTCAATCCACTGAGCCACACCAGCCAGGGCCACGGTCTTACATTTTTAAGACAAAAATGCCAGGGCACAGGGTGGCTCGGATCTCATCGGACACCCCTCACTGGGAACGCAGACCTGAACGCAGCCCCGGACCCGTGGGCCTGGGCCCCTGGCCAGGTGCCTGGACGGCGCGGCGCAGGCTGGAGAAGCGGCTTTTCTCCGGCGGGCGTTCCAGAGGGTTCGTCATGACCAGGAAGCTGACAGGAAGCGCGTGTTTGAAGCTCCCTTTCCATTGGCCACGCTCTTCTCTGGGGACAACAGACTCAGGTGGGAGACACTCACGATTCCAATGCTGGAGAGCAAGATGCACGGTGACAGTTTAAAGGGAAAGAGTTGAACGTGTGCAGAAGAGAAGCCTGGTAGCGTTCTTACCGATTTCCAAACCCTGCGGTTGTTTCGTGGAAAGCAGAGAGGAGCTGCTCTCGACCGGCCGAGAGGACAGGAGCAAATCGCTTCACACGGCGCAGCAGAGCTCTCAGGGGGATGCCAGCCGGACCCCCTCCTGACGGGGGCGGAGGCTGCGGGCGCAGCAGGGCAGTGCCAGGGCTCCCAGGAGACGTGAGCGCCCGCTGGGACGCGGTCTCGGCTCCGTCTCGGAGGTGCCCTGCAGTGCATCCGAAAATCTGGTTCTGGCCCCTCGGTGCGCAGCACGGCCCTTCAGCGGCAGGGCGGCAGGCAAACACCCACCATGGGGAGGACAAAGGCAGACACCAGAACCACACCTGGCTCTCGCCTCTTCCCTCGTGCGGCGTGTGCGACGATGATGAATTCGTAGTGAATCTCCATGCGGAGCACGCCCTGCACACGGGTAACCCTCACCTCTCACGTGTGACACAGATTCACAAAGACTCCAAAGGCCCTCGTAACAGGACTCGCATCGAGCGGCGCCTCCTCAGGCCAGGGCTGCACCTGCTCCTCTCCTCCGAGGCCAAGGCCTGGCCTGTTCCTGGGACGGCGGAGGGGAGCCTGTGCCAAAGGACAACGCTCTTACCCTGGCACACAGCTAGGAGCCGAGCAGCCAGAGCCAGGTCGCGGAGACCGGAGTCCCTGGAGGGGTTGGGCATCCTGGGTCTGAGGACAGATGCTCGCGGGAGGAACGTCAGCCCTCCTGTGGCCCAGGCACGCTCACCCCATCACCGTGACGTGTCCACTCACCCCCTTGAACCCAAATCAGGGGACGCTGGCTTCTGCCATGAAGCATGTCGTACTCGCCCCTGGGGTCTCAGGCTCCTGGGGCAGACCACACAGGTGAGCACAGAGATGCCCCTTCCCTCACTACCTGGACAGCACGCGAAAATGGGCTCAGCCCGTTCAGGAGAAGCGGGTGCAGGGACGCCACTCCGCACCCTGCAGCCTCACACCGTCAGGGGCAGAACAAGGCCCCCCCCCCCCCCCCCGCTCGCTGGGGCTGCCGTGGGCACGTGAGGTCCCAGGGAGGGCCTCACTCCACTTCCTCCCTCGCAAGCATCTCTTTCCAAACAGACGCACGACTAGTCCCAGGTCAGCCAGTCCTTCCTCCAAAACCCAGCTCAGTTCACACTTCTAATCCCTATAATCTAAACAATAGTGATTTTTTCATTAAAGTATCTCCAATGTCGTCTCCAGTTCGTACCGCGAGACGGAGGCCCTGCACAGGGAAGCTCCTCGCTGGGAGTCAGAGGCGCGCCTGTCGGGGACGAGAGTGGGTCCCCCTGAGGCGCGTCTCTGTGCTCCGTCTTCCCGTCGTGCGCGGTGCTTTGTGAGACTTCCTGTTTCGGGACACGGGGCTGTGAAGTCCTCCCTGGGGCTGTCTTCTTTGTTGGCCAGAGAGACGTTGAGAGACAGTGGCTGTCACCAAATGGCATTCACGTGAAAAGATGATTTATTTCTGAATCGCTGCAGAAGGTCCTTTGGGATTTACTGCTGAACTGAACAAGATTAATGGAATCAGAAGCAATATGCTGGTCGCCATGGTTACTCAGCAAGTGGCGATTAACGCAGACCTTACCAGCTGCAGACTGTAGCTGTTAAAAATCTGTTGTCCGAAGAACCACCTCCCCCTTTCGCCATACTTATATATTTTCTACATTTTTTAAATATTTTCCTCTCTCTAAAAAATACATATATTTACATATACAGAAGAAAGGGTTTGGCTGTTTTATTGTTTTTGTTTCATATTATGAGGCAGCAGGAGAGGAGAAAAGTTTTTCGTGCTTTGCACATAAATGATTGAACTCTGCACAGAAAAAAATAACTCAGTTCCTATTCCTTCTTCCTCGTTCTGGGCACGCCTACAATTTCCAAGGCGTTTGGCCTGTTCTCAGAGGGAACGTCCCGAACAGCAGTGCACACCTCAGCGACCCGAAAAGCCACGGCCTCAGGGGTCCGATCTGGGCCGCAGGCGGGGCAGCGGAGACCGGGGGCTCGGCCTTGTTTTCGGGGGGCTGGCACTGCGGTGGCTCCGTGTCCAACTCCCGCCTGGGCAGACGCGCAGTGCATGTCGGGACTGAACATCGGGGTGTCGGGAGCACTTTGCGAAGGGGTGGCTGCTGAGCCTGGAGGGACCCGAGGGGAGCAGCAGCGACTCGTGCAGCCCCGGGGTCTCCGCAGACTGCTCGCTGGTTGTCGGGCAGAAACGGGAACCGCGGGCGGGGACCCAGCAGGGAAATCAGAAACCACGTGGCGGGGCAGTCACAGCGATCGTCACCAACGAGGGACAGGTGGACGCTGGGGACCTCAGGTGTGATCTGCTGGGAAGGACCCGGCCCCACCTGCTGAACCTTCCAGCAGAGAATGCGCACCTGCGTGTCCCGGTGAGGAGCTGCCAGGCGGCCTGGTGCGAGGCGCACACTGTAAAAGCTGGGGGGGGGGGCGGAGGGGGGTACCCTCTGCCCTCAAAACGTCAGTGTTAGGAAAGACAAAGAAAGGCTGAGGAAATATTTCACGGCGAAAGACACCAACGAGGCTGCTCGGTTCAACACCTGGGCCTGGCCGGGGTCCCCCGGGGGTGGGGTGCTCTGAAGCACATGTTCGGATCACGTGACAAAACGAAACTATCGGAATAAAGCGCTGAACTACGGAGGCTGCCAACGGCACTGGTGCTGGGTGAGGACACCCCGCTTAGGAGGCACACGTGTGCGGGGGGAAGGGCCGTGACTCCCGTGACTCGCCCTCAGTTCCCACGGGAAAACCAGTGTGTGGGTGATAACATATGTCTAACACGCAAGGAGAGAGAGAGCTGAGAGACAGAAAGAGCACATGCGTCACAAGGCCAGCGTGGAACATGTTAGCGGCCAGCGACGCCGGGGGAAGGGTAGCCGGTGGGTGGTCCGGGTGCTGCTTCTGCTTCTACAACTTGTCTAGAAGGCTGAGGTGTGTTAGTCATAATAAGTAAAGTTGTTTCATTAAACATGTTCGTAGTTTTAATATGCACTCTGGTTAAGAATGCCACGTTCTTCTCCTGACCGCCTGTGGCTCAGCGGGTCCAGCCTCGTCCCACAAAGCGCAAGGTCGCCGGTTTGATTCCCGGTCAGGGCATGGGCCTGGCTGGGCTTGGTCCCTGGTCAAGGCTGCATGAGAGGCGACTGATGCATGTTTCTGTTTCACACCAACGTTCCTCTCCTTCCCCTCCCCACCACCCACCTCTCCCCTGTGCCACCCGCCGGGCAGGCAGAGCGCAGCTGGGAGCGCACCCCGGGACTGGGCTGGCCTGAATCGACGGTGCCGAACTCTGACACTGGTTTTTCTTCTGAGCTTCACAAGGACAGAGCTGGGCGTTTGTCACGGCGGGAGGGAGGGAGGCAGGAGAAAACTGGGGGGCAGGCCTGTGGTCCCCTGGAGTTCTGTCCTTGTGATCCCGTGAAACAGCCCCTTTTCCACCAGCCACATCTGACACCCAGTGTGGGGCACCACACAGTGGGGCCGGTGAGGACAGGAAGGCCAGCGCACCCTCGAGAGCCCTCGGCAGGCCCCACCTTTAGCCGCTTCTGGTTTTCGAGGTGCTGCCCAGGGGGCACGCTGAGCAGGGGGACCCCCAGCAGCCCCAGCCTGGACGTCACCAGGAGAAGCAGAGTCCTCCACGCAGCCCCCGCCCCTGCAGTGGGCCTCCCTCCATCCCCCCACCCCACGCCCGAGAGCTCCTGCGGGTCCTGCCGACTCCCCCCACCCCACCTCTGTCCTGACGTCCTGCCCACCAGGCCCCTCTTTTGCAGGAGCCCTCGGACACAGACATGCAGATGCGCGATTACCAGGAGCGACTCCCAGACAGCCAACCGCCACCGCCCAGCGCCCAGCGTGCGGAGTGAGCCCTGCCGCAGGCTCGGACCCGGTCGGAGGAGCACAAACAGATGGGAGGGGAATGACCGCAGAAGTAGCCGATCAAGCTTTGCCGAGGCAGATTCGTTTAGGCCACAGCGACACTGAATCAGGACGTGACTGCTCTGCCCCAGAACTGGTCAGAGGCCAGCACTGACCGGCAGTCCCCGGGACAAGGACCCGCCTGAGCCCCCAGCTGCCGCCTTTGTGGGGTGCAGCCCCCCACCCCCACCCCTCCCAACCTGGTAGCTGCCACGCCCTCCTGGTTGCTGTGGGTGATCAGCGAGTGACTTCCAGCCGGTGGATCCAGTGTCAGCGGTCGGCTGCCGCTGCTGAGTGACATTCAGCGTGTTTAAACCAATCTGTTTTTTTTTTTCTCACATTCCCCATCCTTTCTGGTCTCCTTGCCTGTGCTGCTTACAAGCTAACTCAGGCTGATGGGACAGGCTCTACTGGTTTGTGCAGAAGCCAGAAAAAAAAGGCCCAGGAGGCACTCGGGAGACCAGGGCGAGCTCCAGGTGCCGCAGGTGACCCGCCTTGGAGGTGCCCGCAGGGGCTGCAAACACTGACCGCGTCCCTGAGGCTTAGGCCTCTGCTTCTCGCCTCCGCTTCCTGCCTTTCGAGAGGGACACAGGGACACCGTGCTGAGCAGGACAGAACACTGACTTCTGGTTCCTCTTTGCAGCTGCCTCCTGGGCCTGGGGCCGCCACGTCTGGGCGGGGCGTGGGTGCTGGGAAGACAGAGGTCCCCTCCCAGAGTTTTCCCCACCTCAGTGCCTCAGGGCTCCACGCACCCTCGCCCAGCCTGGCCCTGGCTGACCGCTCTGTGTTTTGGGAGGGACTGACCTAACACCAGTGAGCTGGGCAAGGGGGAACCACAAATCATATTGAGACAAAGGATGCACCCCACAAGGGCGAGCTCGCGGCCCTGTCGGGCGGTTCACCACGGAGCAGAGGCGGGGCTCACCCTGGGCTGCGGAACGGGAGGCTTTCGTGGCAGAGAGTTTCCCAAACATCCCTCGGACTGCACCTGCCCACCCGCCCTGCCACGCCTTCCTCCTCCAGGCCTGCGCCGGCGTCTTCCTTCCTTCTCAGCAAAGACAACAAACCTGCCAGAGCTGGGCCCTATGAGGGCCCCGCTGGCGGTGGAAGGGAGGCCCGGCTCCTCCCATCACCCCGCCCCCCCCACGCACAGCCGCCCTCCACCGCACGGTGGCGCCTCCCCCCAACACCAGCCCTGCACATCCCTGCTTTTCTGCCTGCACTTTGTTCTGTGTCTTCGATTCTCGCCTGCGGGCCTGTCCTGACGGGGGGGCCAGGGGGGCCCATTCCCCCCACCGCCCTGTTCCTGTTCTGGGGCAGACCAGACCCCGAACTAACACCAGGGTCTCTGCTCTCCCCCCGCTGAGCTTCCTGGGGGCTCAGGGGTTGCTTCTTCCCGTAAAAGACCAGTGGGGTGAGGGGAGTGGCACTGACTCAGGATCCGAACAATTTTGGGGAACCTGGACCGTCTGGAAAACCGAATTCTGAGTCGTTGAGTGTTCACTCCATTCATAACTCATGGAGTTGACTGGGCGTTTCTTTAAAATCACTTTTGAAAAGTGACTCTTTCTTAAGACCTGGGACGTGGGAATCAGGCAGGAGCAGGCATGGAAGATCCCTGTCCTTTTTAAAAAAATTCTCGTTTCCTTTGCATCAGAGAAAGTTGACTCCGTAGTTCAGTTAAAAGATGCCTCCACACAGAGATCAGACTGATAAACCCTACCACTTCCTTCACACATTTCAAAATAAACGCAGACTTGAGACAAGACGCCTCCTTAGCAGATAATTATTTTGGTTTAGCAGCGAAACACCAGCTTAGAATAACTAACTGATTCAATGAATATTTATCCATGTGGAGGAAGTTTGAATGAGCTCAAGACAACCTATTAACCATTTTCCCAACAGGAACTTTTTTTTTAGCGATCCATTTTCACTTTTTAAGGCCCAAGTTAAAGGCCCCTCTGCCAAGGATCTGGAATGAGGGTCTCCCACCTCAGGGGGCCTACAGGGTTCAGCCTGGCTCCTCACGGAAGTTACATCAGCTACTATTTTCAGGGTGGGAGTGCGCTTCCATAATTCAGTCTTTTGGCGAGCGGCTGCATGATTACATCATTCAACAACACACCTCGCTTCAAACTGACGAATATACCTGCGCTCTAGGTAGCAGCTGAAAGATAATGTAATGGAGTGAGTAGCGTACAGACATGTCGGAGCTCAGCCCTTTCTCCAGTGCCGCGATCTCTCTTGTGGGTCCCTCACTCGGCAGCTGCCCAGGGGCCGGCGGCAGTCCGGTTCCCGGTAGGAACCAAGCACAAGGGACAGCAACGGAGAGTTCGCACTGGCGGGAATTTCCTGGAAGAGAAGCCTTGAAGAGTGAGAGTCCCGGCGGAGCGCACGCAGGTGCCCCAGCAGAACCCACGGCCGCCCCTCCACCTGGTGCGTCTCCGCGGTGGGCTCCATAGGTGGGTGTCCTGCACTTCGATGCTGGGCCTGTTCTGCCGGGGGCAACGCCAGGCCTTCCCAGGTTCCCGGGTGTGGACGCTGCCCTGCGGGAGGCGGCTCGGCCAGGGGCCTGCTCCCAGCCCTGCGCCCAGCGAGTCTCCGGGTGGGGCCATCGCTCCTCCAGGTGGTGGCTCTGTTTAGTTGGCAGACTCGACGCTTGCTGTGTATTCACAGAGTTCAGGACATCGAACGGTACTAAGGAGGTTCCAGAAGTGATTTCAGTGGGTACTTATCTTGAATTTTGCTTGTGTGCTGCAACCTGCGCTGAAGAAAAGCGGGTTGTCCGAGTCCCTGAAACTGTGCCTCCCATCAGAGAGGAGCCCAGAGTTCTCTGCAGACATAACAATTCCCAACTCGGACAGTAACCGAAGTCCCGCAAAATGCCACGGTGAGTCTGAGAGCTCAGTCTCACACCTGCCCCCACGGCTCGCCGTGCTGAAGGCTGCGTTCTGCGTGGATGACAGCTGAACACGGAATGTTCGACGGGCTTCAAATTAAGGAAAATCAGCAATTACATCTCCGACCCATGTTTAAATCATTAACTTGCAGCTTTATTTAAAAATACCAAAACATCTGGTTCAGTTCAGCATTCTGAACGAGCAAATATTCCGCAAACCCTCTGCCAGGCCAGTCACATAAGCTCTTGGGTCACTGACGGCAGCTGAAGCCGCGGGCCGCCCCCCACCCCGGGTCCCTCCCCTGGACCTCCTCGCCCCGACTTACAGCTGCCGTTGCCCAGTCATCGGGCTGGCTGCGACTCCTGCTGGGGAGCACTTGGGTCCCTCAGCAAATGTCCCCCAAGGGCCCTCCGCGGCCCTGCCGGCAGCCGGGGCCCCACGAGGTGGGGAGCATGTGCACCCTTCCCCCCAGCCGCCGGCTCCTGCCTCAGCCGGTCGCCCCTCTCCGCAGAGCTGGATGGGGGCAGAGTCAGGGCCCGGATCTGTACGCGATGACGCAATCTTACGGTTTCCTACACACAGCACCTTTGCAAGTCTGGCCTCGCTTTACACCTTGTTTTAAAAAGAAGATACGGGTTACGATATGCTACGTAAAATAAAAAGTGTACGTTCTGCAATCTGATTATGGAGACTCCACCGACAGGAAATAATTTCCATATATATTGAAAGAACTCGGAGTGGAATCTAATACTCAGTTAATTGCTTTCGAGAGGAAGAGATCTAATTTCTTTTCTTCTTTCTTTCCAAAGCCTTTTTCACCTAAGAGGTTCGATGTTTTCCAATAAACGTTTCTTGGAGTTTCCGCACCCGTCACAAAAGGTTGCTGAAGGCAACCCTTCTGCAGCCGGTTCCCCAAGTGGGGTCACCGACCTGCAGAGACAAGGAGCCGGGACTCGGCACCTGCCTCCCAAGGCCTCGGTTACGCGGTTACACGGAGGGAGAGCTCGCTCGCCCCGCAGCACCCACCACAGAGAGAAGAGGCACCAGCTCTCTAGCTTACTGTTCCTTTTTCCCAACTCAATGTCTCAACGCCTTCCTGTTTATTTTATTGTTTCTAAGCTTCTGGCCTTTGAAAACTGGTCCCCTGCCAGACGAACGTGGCCTTGAGTCAGGGGGAGTGACAGGCAAGGCTGATGTCCAGGAGCTGGTTTGGGCGCATGCAGACCCGCGGGAGACACCCTGGGTGTGAAGACGGTGTGATTCGAGTCAGCGAGAAAGGGGACGGGGCTGAGGAAGCAGGACAGAGCCCCCCGGGACGGAGCCTCCGGGGGCGCTGAACTACGACCCCGTGCGAGATGAGGTGATGGGCAGAGAAGTAACGCTTAACGAACAGATGAATAAAGGATGAAATAATTTGTTTGTTACCATGCACGTCCATAAATTCCAGGTGGAGTAAGGAGTTTGATTCCAAACACTCTCAAGCTTAAAAAATTATGAGTGAGATCATGGTGACTGAGGCAAAAAATAAATGGTTCCCTGTAAAATCGGTGACTGAAAACTGTTCAGCAAAAGGCTGGAAGTGAAGCGACGGAAGGATGGGGAGACGACAGGGACTGTGACGTGAGCAGCCAGCACACGGGAGTGAGAGCCCCGCCCAGCCCGCCCCCCCCCTGCACCCCAGCATCCTGCAAACGGCTCAGAGGTGTCCCCACGACTCCTGCCTGGCTGGAGCCCACACCCCAGACCTTCGCTGCGCCCGCTGCACGGCTGCCTCCACGGGCAGACGGCCGCCTGCCACTGCCCCTTCGGGAGTGCACCCCTGTGGCTCACCGGCCCTGCGTGGCTGCTTTCCCAATTCCCCAGCTAATTATCTCACTTCCAGGGCCCAGCAGGATGTGTGCTCCACGCACTGGGTGCCGGAAAAACGCTTGTTCGGTGAGAAGAAAATTCACACGAACCTACCCACCGTTCAGCACTTCTGTAAGAATCACAATTCCTCAATACTGCAGTTTCTGGTGGAAACCTCGGTGGCCCGGCAGTGGCCAAGTCCCTGCGCTGGCGCTCGGGGCTGAGAAGGAACCACACGTGGCCTCCTGGGGCCACGGGAAGCAGGACCATCCCTCCCTGCAGCAGCTGCCTGTCTCCGCCTCTGTGCTGGACAGACGGCCGGGGTCTGATGGACAGTGAGCCACTGCTGCCTCAGAACCACTTCCCACCGCCCACAGTCTGTCTTACTGGGTCTCGACACACAGTGATGTACACCTGTGTGAATATCTGTGCGCATTTAGGTTCTGAAAGGTGCACGAGCACACGATTTCTGGATCTCCGAGAAACACGCGGCCGTGGCTCCAAGCCAGCCAGTAAGGCGCAGGGTCTGACTCGCCCGAATACACTGGTGAGTCGCTTCACGCGGCTCTCGCGACTCCGTTGCAGCCTCCTGGGCAGCCACGGCCCCCGGTCTCGCTGGACTCACAGCGGCCCAGGGTCACCTGCCTGGGGAGAGGAAGGCTGGAACCGGGCCCGGGGAAAACAAGGGGCAGACCGAGCGGATTCGGATGCCCCAAAGGCTTAGTCACGCTTCTTGCGACAACCCAGCGGTTTCCCAGCGTTCTCTCCGCATCGACGGGACATCTCTCCCCGCTTCAAACCACAGCCCCCCGGCCTCCCAAAGGGCTTCCTGACCACACCACCGGCCAGGGAGGGCGGCGGCAGTCACAGCGGGCAGTCACCATCGCGGCCGCAGGGAGCCGCAGCGACAGCTGTCCTTGCTGTCGATCAAACATGACAAGCGTACTTTCCGAATGCCTGAAACCATGTAGGATTTGTTCAACAAGGGGGACGGTTGGATTATAGTATTTTCTGATGAAAAATACCCTTTCCTGAATATTGAAAAAGCTGATGACCTGGTATTGAAAATAGTCAGATTTATAAAGTTTTACTTTATGGTGCCCCAGCCGATGCGTTTTATAGCTCCATGGGTGAACAGAAAGGGTATCACACAACAACGTAAAACACACACACACACGTGGAGTAACCAGAAACAGGGCGGCCTGGGGGCCGTGGAACCCGCACCGACGAACTCACGTTACGCTGTTTTCTGAGCGATACTTTTCCCACCTCAGGCCTGGGAAGTCATACGCTTTTGCCAGAAATAATAAATATTTTGAGTAAATAAAAGGTGCTTTCGGTCTCCAGCTTTGACCTCCAGAAACATGGGAGAGGCAGATGGCAGGGAAGGAGAACTTTAACGGAAAAATGTCTGAACGTGAGTATCTTATTTTACAGGACACTTGGGCTGTGTCTACAGACCTCGGAAGAACCCAGTTACTTGATAAAATACAGGATGCCAAGTTAGGTTGGAATTTCAGAAAACGTCAAGTCGTTTCTTGGTTTAAGTATGTCCCAGAGGTAGCCTGGGAATACTTGTACTGAAAATGTCTTCATTATTTATCTGAAATTCAAATTTAACCGCGGAGTTTGTACTGTTATTGCAGCATCTGGCAACCCAACTACAAGTCCCTGTCGGATCCTTCAACTGCCGTCATACGGCGCGTCTGCTGTTGCCTGGGAGCCCCACGAAAGACAAACATGGTTGGAAACAGTGAGAGGAAAACGTGGCGGCCTCGTGGCAGGTGCTGCAGCGTGAGAGCCGTGTCCACGCCAGCGCGTCCACCCTCGAGGGGTGCAAGGACCGAACGCCTGTCAGAACAAGAAGGAATGTGCAGTCCACGGCGTCAGCCCCTTTTCACGGCCCTCTCGCTGGTTTGGCATCTTCTATTTGACAAATTAACTATCAAGCTCCAGGAAACAACCGAGGCTTTTCTTACCTAGAAACAGGAATCCGCAGTCATCACAAAAATAATAAATACCTTTACGGTTGCAGGGTTACAGTTTTAGAAGCCTCTTAGACTCTGTCAGCGAGTCGCAAGTACTGGACTTGCAAGCCGGCTGCGTGAAACACCCTCCTGCTTCAGGAGGCAACAGGTGAGAGTCTTGATTTCGGGAAAGTGCTGGGAACCCCACCCGCAGCTGCAGAGGCAGCGGGACACGGACGCTGCTTTCTGTTCCGGCTTTCCACCGCCTGTGCGAGATGCTGCTGCATTGCCGGATGCTGCGCGGTGCAGGCTGCTGCGGAGAAGCCACAGGTCCCGGTCCTCCCTCGAAGCTCAGCCCGTGGCGCAGAGCGCCCCCGAAACACCCCGGGGATGGAGGGCGGCTGCGTGTGTGCACACGTGTGCAGCGCCCCTCCAGCCCCCAGCACGCCGCCGCTTCCTGATTCCCGGATGAGACGCGGTGCAGCGTGCGTCCTCGCTCTGCTCCCCGGTGTGCTCGTTTTCCTTGCTCCCACCCGCCGCAGCGCTCAGGTGAGGGCCAGGCAGTCGGCTGCCAGCGATGCTACAAAACGGAGCTGGCTCGTCAGGAGGGTGGTGACGCCAGAACGAGGTTGCTCTTGTCCCTTCGCTCACCTGATCGTTTTTCTCTGGCCTCCACGAGGGACAAAAGGACTCTCCTGCGTATATTCCTCATGAATCCTTGGGAAATTGGAGGTCAGTTTGGGACCTAAAACTCTCCTTCTAAAATGCAAATATTCCCATCTACCCTAGCAAATCCGCGATCCACTTATACATTCTGTGAGTTGTTTTCACCTGATTCCTGATTCCCAGACCCTGGGAAGTATCACAGCCACCAGCTAACAGGGGTTGTTTGATGGGAGAAGGCCCTGTCCAAGGGAGAGTTCCGTAGGCAGAGGTGGAGCGTGACCATTTGTTTTCCCGATTGATAATTCCTCCATTGAATATTAATTGAGTGCCTACTAAGTGTAAGGTTTTTTGAGAGCTCCCTGGGTAATACAGGGATAAATCTAATTTATATCCACTTATCAGAAACTACCGCCTCGTAGAGGAAGTGGACACACAAACAATGATAACAGAAGGCAGGATGAAACAAGCGCTCAGGTGTGCAGCCCCCGGGCGGCACCTGACCCTGAGCGGCGCGGAGGCGGAAGGGAGACGGTGGGCACCCGCTGCAGGCCGGCCTGGTGGCGGGCCTCAGGGAGCACGACCCCGCAGTGCCGCAGGGTGAGAGGGGTCGGAGGGGAGCTGCAGAGGGGGAGGACCAGGGGTGTGCAGTGAGGACGGGCCCCTCGTTCTGATGGGGCAGCGGAGGCACAAGCAGCCCCGCACATCTGGGTCGGGACCGTGGTCTGGGCTGATGGGAGTGAGTGAGGAAGAGCGCACCCCACACCCTTCCAGAGCAGCGGGCCTGGGGGCGGGGCCTAGGAGTCAGGGTGGGGCTCAGGGCCCAGCGGCACTCAAGCCCTGCGCGTGGAAGGGACCAGAGGAGGGCGAGGGCTGAGAGACTGGCAAAGAGGCCACCCCGGGGACACAGGCGGACTCTGCAACACCGGCCTGGTGACCAGGGCTGCGTGTCCCTTTCTTCGGAAAGACGCGGGAGACTGGGACAGAGGCTGGGTCCCCTGTGGCCCCTTCCGCAGGGACAGCCCTGCAAAAGCCCTCGACCAACACAACAAAAACCACTCAAACAAAAAGAACCCTCATTGGCTGAACTGACTCTCATCTGCAAGTAGTGAGCTTGGCCCTCCTCCTATTCCGCCAGTTAGAGGCGGCCTCAGAGAGAACACGGGAGCCACGAGGCACCCTCACACCCGCGGTCCCACCCCAGATGACCTCCGGGGGCTGCTCCTGCTGCTCTGGGGAGCCCTGCCTGAGACTGAGCTGGAGACGCCACACCTGGCCCTGGACTGCGAGACAGACGCCTGCTTGAGGACACGTTTACGGACCCTTCTTCAGCCTGTTAACAAGACAGGCAGGGGGCCTGGGAACCTGGCAGAGGCAGCGTGGGTGCGAAACCCTGTCCCTGCATCTCACCCCTTTCGGGGGAGCCCCCTGCTCCATCCCAGGGGTTCAGGCTTGTTTCTTGCCCTGGAGGAGGTCTGCAAAGTCTAAAAATACAAAAGGCCAGGAAGCCTTATAAACTATATTTGTACTATAATAATAATAATAATGTTATTATTAACACGCGAGAGCAATGCTGGGGACACGTGACTTAAAACAGCCCAGGTTAAAGCTCTCCTCTCTCGGCACAAGCTCCTGTCAGGACCACTTGGGGAGACGGTTTTAAACCCTGACACGGGGGTCCCAGGGGCAGAGAAGGGGCCCAAGCCACACTGAGGACGACTCGTCTTTGGCGAGCGACCCGGGAGCCGACTGCTGTTGACGGACGTCCAAGGGCACGGTGGGGCCCTCGGTGCCGGGAGATGCCAGGCAGGTGGGAGCGTCTCCTCTGTTCCTCCCAGACACCTGGTCAGGTGGGGATTCTTTCCCTGTTTCAGTCGCAGTCGGGTAAGGCTGAGACGACACTGTGGGACTCCCCGGGCTGCAGCCCGGTTGCTGGACGCGTCTCCCTTCGAGGCAGAGACTTCAGGCCATGGCCCCCGCCGACGGGGACCTCCTCCGGGAGGCTGGGGACCTCCCTTCCTTCTCCCGTCCGAGCTTCAGCCCACGGCCCAGCCCCCTTCTTTCTGCCTCTCCCATGCCCTCCCGAGATCACTCCTCCACTGGTTTTAAATTGAGGGAACTGTTTCTAAACAGCAACATTTCCTTTGGGCTTAAGGAAATTTTTCCTATGATAAGCTGCTCTATCCGGCTACATAAATTAAGTCAATTTTAGTACTTTTCAAAACATATCATTAGGTCATAAGATGTAAAATTCTGTGCTCTAGCAGTTTAGAAAAGACTCAGCTCCAGAATATAAACTGTGAAGACAAAGATTTACATAAATTACCATATTAATGTACATTTTAAAGTTACCAGTTTCTAAAGAATGAAAGATAAGAACATAATTTCAATTCTAGCAGAGCATCCATTTTTTCCACATTGCTTAAATATTTGATATGCAACGAGGAAGGGCTGGCTTTGGGGGGCGCAGCCGCACTTAACCCCGTGAGTGCCAGGACCCAGAGCTGCCCAGCACATCCGTCTGGGACCCCAGGGCCATTGGCCCACGGAACTCAGGCTGAGGAAAGGCATGTGGCGAGACACGGGGTTAGGGGCAGAGCGGGAGGTAAGTGTATTTGTGGCTCCACATTTGCTCATAAAAAGAAGAGAGTTCTGCCTTGTGATGAGGCTGTAGCCACATGACCCTGTCAAACCGGCCACTGGTTTGAATGGCAAACTATGGGCAGCCAGCCGGGCAAAGGTGGGGAGGAAGGTCCAGGGGAAGGGCCATGGAGTGAGGGGACGTCAGAGCGGCGGGCGGCAGGTGTGCTACCCGAGGGTGTCCCTGCGGTGGGCGCACCGCCTCTGTCACCCTTTCAGGGTTTCGTAAAAGGGTTGCTTTCTTGAACGTCTTCTACAAAGCGGTTTCCACAAGGGATACAATTTTCAAAGTTCTATTTTCATATTCAACCCATCATTTTTTAGCATCTGGTTTCCTGTGTGTTTTGGGATGTGCATTACAGAGCAGCACAATGGTGTGTGCTTGTTATTTGCAAGTAAACACATGACTCTTGTATATTAGAGAGTCCTGTCAGACTTTGCCCCCAGTTCCGGGGCGCTAACCTCTAAACCCGCCCCACTTCCAAGTGACTGCAGCGACTCCTACTGGTGGTGGGTCTGCAGAGCACCCCTGACAGTTTATGCTGAGAGATGACTCACCTGACACTTTATGCTAATGAGATGACTCAGACTGGGGAGAGGCGTGGCCACGCCCACAAGACCGCCCAGGATGAGTGGGGGGGCCGGGGGGCACTTGGAGTCAGGCTGCGCTCTCAGGCGGGGCTCAGCCACCTGGGCAATGGCGAGGCCAGTCCTGCCTGCGAAGTGACGCCTCAGTGACCCTCTGCACATCAGAGCCGGGGGTGGGAGGACTTCCCTGGTGGGCAGTTCTCGTGTGTTGTCGTCACATGTCAGCGTGTCCCCGACGACCCCAGAGCCTTCCCGTTTGCAGCCTCCCATATCTGGCGGATTGCATCTCTCTCTGGCTGGTACTGATTTGTATCTTTTTGTTCTGATAAAACTACAGTTGTGAACATAACACTCTCCGGAATTCTGCAGGTCATTCTAGTGAATGATCACATCTGAACGTAGTCATGGGAAACCCTCGATTTGCAGCCAGCTGGTCAGGGTGAGGGTGGCCATGGGGACCCCAAAGTTAGGGACCCCCAGCTTCGAAGTCGTGTCTGAAGAAGGACTGCTCCCTTAACCTCGGTTAACTCTGGGTAGACACCTAGTCGGACGATCACTCAAACACTTTTAGCTGCCGGGAGCATTGGTTCAAAACGTTTGGAATCCGCCAAGGACACTGCTCAGACCCCGTGACCTCTCTTCCCTCCCCTGCCACCCACCGGTTGTCACTTTCAGTGTGCTTTGGGAACGAGAACTATTTTTAAAAACCTGTTAGGTTTTTGTACATAAAGTTGGGTCATAGGACCGGACACACTGGAACTGGGGACAGCAGACTGCGGGGACAGAGACGGGGCGTTTGGTCCGGCTGCATCTGAGCTCTTCTCCTGAGACCACGGAGCCTGCTCCTGCGTCGGAAACGGCGGCGCAGACAGGGAAAGGCGTGTGACAGACTCTGTGAGCTCCGTCCAAACGTGACGAGTCGCACATCGGGCACCACGAGCCGTCATCTCTGGTGACCACACCCTCCCACGGCCACTGCGCTGATTTCTAATTCTCTCTTTTGAATAGTTTTCTTTCATGTTTATTTGTTCATCTAGAAGTAGGGGGTGTGGTTTACAACTGATAATTAGAATAATTATCTTAATGAACTGAACCGCAAAGATAAACAACAAAGTCCACCCCAGTGGCAGAGGGACAAACGGGGCCCCAGAACCCTGCAGCCGGAGGAAGGACCCTGCACCAGACCGAGAGGACACAGGTCACCCGTGCCCCCAGTTCGGCTGGACTGCGTCAGCTCGGACCTAGGGGAGCTGGCCTTGCCTTCCGCAGCGCGGCGCTGACCACGCGGGTCGGGCAGACAGACGGCGGCCCGATGGCCAAGGCAGGAGGGGCGGACCACACCACTGAAGTGGCCTGCGAGGTCCTGTCCATGGCGGGCCTGCGCACGCCCGCGGGGTCGGGGAGGCCGCAGGAGGGACTGCTCGTTTCCGAAGCCCAGACCCTGCTCGCGAAGTGGCAGCATCTCCGCCCCACGGGTTTGCTTTCCCACCACCACCAGCCCGCCCAGAAACCAGGCTGAACGCCCAGGCCTTGAAACGAGCTCTTACCACAGCCCCTTCCCCGAGGGCACGTGCAGTCACGGTCCTTCAAGACAAGTCCACCCGGAGACAGGCGACTTCTTTGAAAGTCAGCAGGTCTATTAAAACGGATGGCAACCGAGGAAATCCCGCGAGAAAATGCTGGCATGCGCACTAAACGCCACGACGCGGAACTGCACCGAAGAAATCCACGTGCAGCGAGCATGTGAGGCAGAGCAAACAGCAGACACGGTTGTGAACACCTTTCACCCGCGAGGCCACGTCGGTCGTTTCATCTCCACACTCCCTGGGAGCCTCGCCGCGGTTCGGCGCAGCTACGAGAAGGCGGCTTCCAGCCTTTCCTTCAGCGTCAACACCCGGGGAGTTTGCAGTTCCCGCTCCTGAAGCGCAAAGACAGGACGCCCCCCCCCCCGCCCCGCCCCGGCCCGGCCCCTCCTCTGCCCCTCCGGACAGGCCAGCACGCTGGTCACTAGCACGGGCGTCAGGCTCCGGTCTTTGAGCCACGGGCTGCGCCGTGGGTCACCGAGAAAAGTCTCTGCACCTGGGCTGACTCGTGCAAAGGCGGTGCGGGGAGCAGGGTGCGCTGGGGTTTCACTGGAGTTTTTTGGAAGGGAGCTGTGGCCTTGGGCAGGGCGGTCTGTGGGAGGAGCGTGTGGCGCTCGCCAGAGCCGAGGGAAGAAGTGTCCTCGTGAAGACCCGGCGACAGGGGAGCCCCCCCGCGACGCCCAGGGGGGGTGGGGGAACGCGGGGTCACACGTCTGCGCTCTGACCCCGTCGCTGTCCCCTCCAGCTGTGACAGAGCCAGAGCGGGCAGACAACCGGACTCTTGACCGGGACGAGGGAATCCTGAACACGGCTCAGCAAACGCGGGTCGCGTCCCAGTTCGAGTTCTCTCATATTTAACACGCCCTCACCCTGAGATCGTTATACACTTCTGGGGGGAAAGGAACAGAACATTCGAAGATGAGAATATTTGAAAAAAGTATTCAGAATACTTCTATTTCCTTGAAATTTGAGGCTACAAAATCGCTCCCTCGACTCGACAGCTCCAGGGTCTTCTCCTGACCAAACCGCGGGTTTCAGCAAAGGGGACCTGCAAGTGCGCAGCGCCGGCCAGGACTGCACACGCTCTCAGCCTGGGGGACACGGGCAGCCTCCGGCAGCGCCCCCGGGCATGGCCGCAGCCCCCAACTTCCCGCGTCTGGTCACCAGGCCCGCTGGGCAGCGTGGGAGCCTCGGCAGCCCCGCGCCTTCCCGGCGCGCCCCTCATTTGGTAACCGCTGCGGAGAAGCCACGGATGGGGCGCAGCCCTTGTCTTGGAGGAAAACTACCTGCTGCGAGCGCCTGGGTGCGGTGCTGGGAACCTGCTGCGGGGGCGGCCCCACCAGGCTGGCATCTCAGGCACGCTCGTCGCGGGAGGGGGCTGCCCCGCTGGCATCCGCAGGCCGCGAGGAAAGGAGCTCGATGGGCGCGCGCGGTCCCAGTGCTCGCCCACCACAGGGCTCTCGGGTGCCCTGGGGCCTCGTGCAAGTGCCCAGCTCCCTCGTGTGGGTTTTCCTGGCTCGGAAAACGGGAGTCTCGCACGGTCCTTTTAGTGCTTGATGTGAACGCAATTCACCCAAACACACGACGCTCCCATCCGCCTGGGGTTCCCAGAGAGCTGGCCTGGCACCGCGCCCGTTCCGGGACCGACGCCGCGTGTGCACCGCGCGGACTTTCTCCTCTTCCCACCTGGGTGGCCACGCGGCTTCCAAGGCGTCATCGCAGAGCCCACGTCAGTTTGGCCGCGCCCGCCCCTCCCCACGCGGTTCGCCTGCTCTACCAGACCCCGGTCCCAGCCTTCCCCACGCCACCTGCAGCTCCGGCTCTTCCCACGGAAGCCGGCCACGGCCTGAGCTCGGGAGCGCAGCTGCGGGCAGAGAGGCCCCCGTGCGGACCACACTCATCAGCAGAGGGGCTTTCGGAGGGTTCGATTAGCCAAGAGGCTGAAGAGCTTTGGGTTTTCCCTTTCCCTTTGTCCCAGTCCTCTGAAACTTTCAGTTTAAAGAAAAACTGAAAACTGCCTGACCGGTCTGGACGCAGCATCCGCCAACTTCTACTGCAAACAGCTTCCGGGCCACTAGGGGGCGGTAGCGGCCGCCCTGCTGCTGTCCTGGGAGCCCCTCCCAGACCGGAGCAGTGAGCCTGGCTGTGTTCTAATAAAACTTTATTTACAAAGCAAGTGGTGGGCCGCACTACCTTCATAGGCCAGACTGGGCCTGTGGTGCAGTTTCTAGATCCCTGTGTTGGACCAGGAAACTTCCTAGCTGTTCATCATTTGTGTGTTAAAAAATCGAAAGCAACGGGCTGGTCCCCACAGAGATGAGGACGACGGGAGGCAAAGCACTGGGATGAACAGCGGGGAGAAAATTCACCAAGTCATTTCTGACCAAGCCCTTGGGAAGCAGCTGAGCACGGCGGGCATGTGGCGGCGTCCTGAAGGGCGCGCGGCCCTGGGGCGTGGGACAAGCACGCACCACGCCCGGGGGTGGTCTCGCGGGAGGAGGAACGGCTGGGAGTGGGCGTCTGCGGACTCACCAGTCCTGCACGGCAGTGAAGGAGCCCTCGTTCGTCACGTCGTACATCAGGACGAAGCCCATGGCCCCTCGGTAGTAGGCGGTGGTGATGGTGCGGTACCTCTCCTGGCCGGCTGTGTCCTGGAAACGGCAATGGAGATCTCTTTAAAATACGGCAGTCTGTCCTTTGGAGGGTGACTAAAGATTCCAAAAAGCAGTCATAACAGAGTGTGAACTGTGCTAGCAACCTATGGCTACGTATCTATTTTAGTGTCGGTTTCCCTAACGATTTTTACATGGCAGCTCTGCAAACTATGAACGTTCTGTTTTGTTTTTGTAAAGAGCACCTTGTACATGTTTCACTCCCATTTAGCAGCATCTCTCTACATAAAATAAAATAAGAAGAAAGACCATACACATGAAAACACACGGCTGCATAATTTAAAACCAGGGGCCCGCGTTCGCTGTCCACCAGGCCCTCACTGTCTGTGCCAGGGCGGGCCGCGGTGGGGAGACCGTGCGGGTGCGGAAAGGCCTCTGCTCTGAAAAGCCAGCAGCCTTGTCGCAGTTTATTCAACGGAGCCTGAGGGTAGAAACACCTGCTTTGTGAGGATGTCTGAGTCACACAGACGCGGGGCTCCTGCTTGTTCCCCAGAGAGCTGGGCCTGTACATCTGTGCTTGCTGGGGTTCCGGGAGGGAAGGCTCGGGGGCCTGTGCAGGAACAGGGGGCGCCAGGCTACCGAGAGGTGGGAGGCAGAGCGCGGTGCCCACGGAGACAGCCTGTGCCTGTCGCGGACACGGCGCGGGACGGCCACCCTCGCTCACAGGGGCCGGGCAGCCGGGGTCCCCCTCACCCCGGAGCCGGGGCTCTGACGTCCCTCCCAGGACTTGAGGTGCTCTGAACCCGCCTTGCCAGAGTGTCCTTCCCCTCTGACTTCAGTCGGGACCATCTTTCTCCCTTCTCCTCCGGGTGCCTCCTCTGTGCACAGCCTGCGCCCCAGGGGCCCTAAGACTTAACCCGCCTCGAAGGGAGAGCCAACGTGCTGGGTGACCTGAGAACAGGCTCCTTTGTCATCGAAAGGAGACCAGCCTCTCCCGGCCTCGCTGTGAGGCCAGGGTTGGGGTGGGTGTGGGCTCCTCTCCCACAGGCGTCTCCAGCTGGGGTGCCAACACCCACCCACCGAGAGCTAATGGGGGAGCCTCAGGCCTGCTCACAGCTCCCCGGGACAGGGGTGGTGCCACCTGTATGGCCCTGGCAGTTCAGAGAAGGGTGATCGAAGATCTGGGAACGACTGTGGGAGAAGGCGGGGGTGGCAAAGGGACACAGGCCACCAGCTGAGGCTGTGACCTTGGGCAGAGCCAGCTAGGACTGCGCTGGAGCGGGGTAAAGCTGTGCTCGTTGCAAGGGGTTTCCTAGGCAGTACTAAGAAAACATGGCTCCGCAGGTGAGCCGAAAACAGAGCACTGTGCCCAAAACAGCAAAAACAAAGCGGAGCCAGTGATGAAGTTCTCAGAACACACTGCCAACGAACGGCAGAAAACAAAGAAAGACGGATTTCACCACATGAAAATTTGGCGATTCCTTGACTGTAGAAAAATGCTCTAAATCAAATGGAAATCACATAAAATCAAATGATAAAGTGGGAAATACATTCATATTTTGCCAGACAGCAAAGTGTAATATCTTTAACATACTAAGTGGGATTACAAATCATTAAGGAATATGTCAAATATTCTAATTGTTAAGATCATTTGCAAACAGGCACATAAGGAGCTAGTTGTTTTGTAAAAGGAGTTGGATCCCAAGCATAGTAACAGGAGCGCAATGCCACGCAGCTTCATGCCTGTACGACAGAAGCTACCGTGCCGTTGTTTAAACATTTTCTGCACTCTGCTTGGCGTTCTATGAATGTGAAGGTGTTGCTATCAGAGGTAAACCTGCACATCATACACTGAGTGTAATTGAGGCAAATGCAAACTGAGCAGGCGGAAAGAAGCTTAACACCAAGCTCATTTGGACGTCCTTGGATATGCTCGGGGTTCAGTCTGCCTAACTGGGCATCCCGCTGGGAGCTACAGGAGAAAGTCCCGGAACAAATTCCCACGGACTGTGACCAGAAAACCAGGTGGCATCGGAGACCGCACAATACACTTCAGCTCTTTGGGAACCAGAACCCCTGCAATGTAGTCAGTCATTCTATTTTAAAACTTTCCCACATTTGACGAGTTCAGGTTTTCCAGTTACCTGTAAATTTGCCTTTTTTTTCTTGTTAAGTAAGTGGCTTTCTTTTTCTCCTGGTAAAATATCTTTTTGGCATCAACTGAGTCGCGTTCTTACAGGGAGAGGACCCCACTCCTGCTGCCCCCCCTGCACAGCAGCCCCCCACCTCTCCATGGGAGGAAGCAGCCAGCAGAGGGGCTGGTGGCCCAGGCATCCACCCCCTCAGGGGGCTGAGCTGTGAGGTCACCGCTCTCTCCTCCTCTCTCCCAGGACCCTCATTTCATCCGGACGGTAAAGTTCTGTGAGGAAGCACGTGGGTCCCACAGCAGGACAGAGCAGATCTCCAGGTCCCTTGTGTTGTGATGGAAACGTCACAGGAAGCCCCATGGGGGGGCAGCTGTCATGTGTCACAGAGAGAGCAGGACAAACACGGCTTTCAAGGAAAAAATTGTAGCTTTGAGCACTTGCAGCTCAGCAGGGGCAGGACTTCCACACCGATCTGATTTAAACCCAGAATCACAATCTAATTGGAGGCAGCTGTCAGGGGGAGTCTGGGGAGAGCACCGAAGGCACCGAGCGGAGGCAGTGAGTAAGGGATACAGAGGAAATTCCCCTCCGAGGGCAAAGGGAAGGGCACGCTGGTTGGATGCCCAGACAGCGTGGGCTCTGCGTGGTCCTGGGGTGGAAGGGGGTGTCGGGGGCACAGACTCCTGAGCGCTTTCCCTCCTGTGACTCCGGGCCGCGGGCGGGGAGGAAGTTAGGAAAACACTTCACTGCATCTGACCTTTACTAGCGATGGCAGAAGTCCACGTTAGAAGGAAAAGCACGTTTTATAGGGCAGCCAAACGTGAGCGGTCCCAGGTTACCTGGCCACGGCGCCCCTCTCGGTCTGCCCCTGGGAAAAGGCTCCACACCCTGGCTGTGGCGGCCCCTCGGCCCAGGCGGTTCTGCTAGCTGGGGACACAGGCTGATTTCCTGTGAGTGTGTGCTTCCGGGATTGAAAACCACAAGTGGAATCTCTTACAGAGAAGATGAGGAATAAAAATATGACTAAAAGAAAACTTTCTTTTATGCGACCTAGTTTTTATCTCTCTCTTTTAAGAAAAATAAAATCATTCTACTTGGTTTAAATATTTTGATTTCTCAATCATGTGTCGAGAAAAGATTTTTGGCTGGGATGACAGGTTTGACTAGCAAATCCTTCAGTATCTGTCAGGAACAGAACCGTGAAATGGAACATGTTAGCAGCCGGGTGGGTAGTAGCTGAAAGCAGTTTCAGTGTGAATTGTGGCACTTCTGTCTTTGCTTTTGCCTTGAATTTCTTCTCTGATAGAGCATTTCATTTTTCAGCTGTACGTACTGCACTTTCAAACCCTTTGGAGGTCATGCAGAGGCAAGAGGCAGTTCTAACACTGAGGAAATGGCCTTCGTTTGTGAGGTCTGGGTTCCCCTGCAATTCTGTTGCTGCTGTTTTGGTGGTTACTTTTCTCTGTATTGGATTAAATGAAAAAATGGAAGTAACCGTTAGTGAAGAAACGTAACTCAAACACTGTCGCCACAACTGAGATGCGCTTCTTGAATGTCCACGCAGAGAAAAGTAGATTGAAGGGCAGACAATCCCGGGAAGGCGGGATAAAGCAGCTAATTCTAGAGCTGGAGAAACCGAACCCAAACTTGTTGCTGTTAACTGGTCAGCAACATAATTTCAGGAGGTCAAAGGGAAGACTAAGTGGAACCCAGAGAGGGTGTCAGCGGAGAGGGAGGACGAGGAAAAGGCCACATGAGACGCAGCACACACCTGGGCCGGCGAGCCTCGAAACGTGGACGGATGAGGGACAACCGTAGCCAGACTTGTTCGGCCCCGGAGCAGGGAGAGAGCCCGTCACCTGCACTTGGCTGTGTCTCACCTGGGGGCGGTATTTTGAGTTACCAGAGGAAGGTGAAATTACGCTCAGTATCTCGACCATATAATGACTGATTCGCTCATCCCCTCCCTCATTCAATAAACAGCCAGTGAATGCCTGTTACCAGTTAGGGACCGTGAGTTACATGTTTAATTCATTCAATCAATTCTTGATATATCTTTGTATATTTTTAAATTCCACACATAGAGCATTTCATTAATCAGAATATCATATTCCCTACATGTCTACAAAAGATTAGATAAAATTGTGAAAATAGTATTTCTAAGAAGCCAGACAGTATAGCCAGCAATTTGAAATGGCAATCGATGCCACACCATTGGCTCAGAGGTGTGGTTGTCTGACTCATACCCACTGCTGTGGGTTGTAGTTTGTCCCCCAAGAATGATATAGTCCTAACCCCCAAACCCGTGAATGGGGCCTGATTTGGAAATAGGGCCTTCGTGCCGGATGAGGGTGGGCCCTGCTCGGGGGACGGGGGCCCCTCCAGAAGAGGACACAGGGACACACAGACGCGTGGAGGCCGCCTGAGGGCAGAGGCAGAGATGCGAATGCTGCCTCGACAGGCCAAGGACGCCGAGGACGCCGAGGACGCCGAGGTCCGCCAGCAGCCCCTGGACACCGGGACACAGGCCCGGACCCCGTGCTGCCCTGCCCCCACCCCTGTGCAGCGGAGAGACGGTGCGGGCCCGGCAACACTGGGGTCAGGATGCTCAGCCTCCAGAACCGCGAGTGGACACAGCGCTGTGATTTTAAAGCGTCCGGTTTGCGGTGCTTTGCGACGTGGCCCCGGGAAGCTCACCCAGTCACCGACCCCAGTTTGCTGTCTGGATGACCAGGGCCAAAGTAGTGAGTCTGTCACGGCCGTCCGCACATCCGTGCACTGCTTCACGGAGGAGATGGCGGGGAAAGCTGATGAAGACTCGCAGGAAGAGGCTCTGTGAGTCTGAGGTGTGAGTTCACGCAGCCTGGGAGGCTGAAGGGCATTCATTCATATGTTACACTTCAGCTAGTGTAATTCTGCTTGGAAAAAGCAGAGGTGAGACAGCACTTTGCTTCAAAGAAGTCGATCTTCTTCTACATGAGCATACGCAGCTCAGCGATTTTCAACATTTGTCATCTCATGGCACACAAACTAGCTGCTAAAATTCTGTGGCATGCCAAAATATATATTTTTTGACAAAAACTCGCTATAACTTTGACTTAGTCACACCAGATGGCTATTGTTGTGTTGGCCATTGCCATTTTTTCACTTCACAATTTCAGGGAAGAGAGATCACGCCCCAACTAAATAGTCAGGCCCTACATGTTTTAAAATTTCTTGTGGCACGCTAGCTGAAGATCGCTGATACAAAGATATACACGTGTATACATGTGCTTATTAGAAAGCCAAGGCAATATTGCTGGAAGTGACAAAAACTGTCCCTTGCTTCGTGCTGAAACTTCATCTCCAGATGACTGAGGTGCGGTCACAGAGAACTCTGAAGTCGCCACGTTCGCTGAGACAGAACCTCACAACCCAAGAGACAGCCACGCACTGCCTGCCACCCATAGCTTCCTTCGTCCGGTGTGACTTTCTCCAAAGTTGCATTTCGTTTTTTCATTCCCACAAACAGGCAGGATAAAGCAGCACTGAGTTTAGTCTCCTAAAAATAGTAAGCTAAACATGAGGCTTAAATATTTTATGCTTTCTTGCTGCATATTTATTTTTGGAATGAAATAAGAACTTTCTTCCCTTTTGGCAGTTAATCTTCCGTTAAAATAAAATTGATAAACCCCCTTTCCCACTAAGCTTGTACAAAGAGTAGGCTTGGAGTCCTGCTCGCAGGCAGGTGTGTGAGTGGGGACGATGGGAGCCCACACTTCAGGGAAGAGTGTTAATGGGCTTCTAACTCACTCTTCAGTCCAGGCGGCCGGTCCCCCCACCTGCCTGCCTTTGTCCACCCTCCTCACACCAGCAGGTCTACCGATCAGGTGGTCTTCTCCTGGTGTTTCCCGTGGAAATGCTCGGATCTTCGTTTTACAATAGCACCCACTTCTGACTGAAGCCTGATGAAAAATAGCCTGAGGCAGAAGGATACACTTGGCCTAGTCCTTCTCGCCATGTTGCCATGGCGATCCATCTTTCCCGGAGGAGGGGACAGGCGTATCAAACTCTTTTATGGGGGCCTTTGACCCCAGTGCCAGCAAGACCCTAGGACTGTGTGTTTCTGCTCACGGAAGCTGGAGACATTTTTCAGAAAACATCATCTGACCCCCCGACCCCTGAATAAAATTCACAGCCAAGCCGGGTGAGGCATCTCTGCCCACTTTGTTCTCTGAGAACAATCAACACAAAGGCAGACAAAGACGCCATTTTCGCTTTCTTTCTAATTAATCTTTTTGACGGACGTACTTCTTCCCAGTGGGATTTTGATTGTGCTCCACTTTGTCAAAACCTGGGGCGTCAACAATGCCAGGCAGGCAGCTCCGAGCTGGCAGCCACGGCTGGGGGCAGTTTCTCCCGGAACGCGGCTCAGAATGCCTGCACCAGGTCAAATCTCTGCTTCAGAGAAAAACACGCTTTTCCGTAGGACTCGCACTGCTGCCCTAAAGTAACAGGCAGCAGAGACCCCATGCAAAGGGTTGGCGGGTTGCAGGGGCAGCTGCCCGGGCAGTGGGGTGTTTGAGACGGGAGGGGCCGCAGGGCCGGGTGGGGAGGTTAGCAGGGGGTGCAGGCGAGGTTCTGGGGATGGGGAAGACCCCCGGCGGCACCTGCACTGAGACCTGGCTGTGCCCTGGGGGGGGGGGGGGGCTGTGGGATGTTCCAGGGGAGGAATCCAGGCAAAGGCTCTGCTAGGGCCGAGCTGCGACTCCTGCCAGGTGAGGCCCAGGCCACCCTCTCTGCCTCAGCCCCGCCCCCACCTGGAGACCCTCGTCCCAGGAGCGACCCGTCCCCCAGAACACAGCCACGTTTGCGATACGGGAGGAACAGTGTTAGATTGGCAATGACAGGGGCACTCCACACAAGACCCGATGACACTTCATTCTTCAGAGCCGTTTTAGGTTGGCAGGGGCTGCAAATGAGCAAACCGCTCTCGGCTCCCCTTTGAACCGCAGTCCGGCCGGGCAGCTGAGCACAGATTCTTGTTTCTCCCAGAGGAAGATCCGTCATCCGACACGGGAGTGAGCAAAGGTAAACAAGCCGGTCAAGGAATTCAAGGCTTCTGAACTGTCACTTCCTACCTACCTCCTCAAGCCGCTCTAAGGATTCGCCTCCTGCACATACTCGGAGCACAATAAATGGGAATTCCTGGGGCCTTTTTGTGGTTGCCCTTGTTTTTCTTTTCCAAAACAGCCATGTGTGCAGGGGAGAACCGGGTTTTGCGTGTGGAGCACCTGGGCTGCGGCTCTGGCTCCAAGGCTCACACGCTCCGTGGCTCTAGAAACACCGCCTCCCCTCTCTGGGCATCAGTTTGCAGAGTTCCGCAGGGAACGCGATACCAGGTGCCCAGCTGAACCACAGGCTGCAAACGCGAGAAGGTCTGTGTCAGCCGCAAAATGCTACAGGCAGTGTCACCGTCACTGGTGGCGTTGCTGATGGTAAACCACGCGCCTCGCACGTCCAACCCCAAGAGCAGTGGCTGTCGGGATGCACAGGGCTGCTCAGTAGGGCATCGGTCCCTACTTTGTCCACCCCGAGGGGCAGTGAAGGCATTCCCCCCCCGCAGAATCACCCACCACCCCTCACATCCAAAGGGAACAGGATTCAAAGATGAAGGACACAACAAAATCCCTGCTGGCTTCCTCGTTTCTGCAAGGTCCTCTGCACGTCTGTGTCTTTAAGATCGTTTTGACCTCGATGAGACAAAAGGCCTAAGAACCCGCTGGGGTTTAAGGGTAAAGCAGGGATTCCGACGTCTCAAACGACTGCCCATGTGGTGGCCAAGCACCTTTAGCACCAGGCCTTGCGTCCGGTGCACGAAGCCTCGGAAGCACATGGGAGGCAGGAGGCAGGTGCTGGGGGGAGAGTCCTCGGGCAGCATCGCACCCGTCTCACCTGGGCGCACAGGTGTGCCTGCCTGTCGTGGGCAGGAGCGTGTGTGCTCCTCAGACCGGGGGAGGCCGTGAGGCCGTGGAAAGGCTACCATTTCTCTTTTTAGGTTCTAATGTGTTTACTAGTTTTTAAATAAGCAAGCCCCATCATAAGCAATTGTAAGGATGTGGTGAGATGTTACACCAGATGGAACAGTCACACGTCACAGGCAAGTCTGAGCTGCTGAGTTGGTGGGAACCATGGAGCCGGGGGCCTGGCTTTCAGGGAATGCGGACGCTCAGCCCCAGGCCTCCCGCAGCCTCGGTGGCCCCGATGCCGTGTCGCCTGCACAGAAATGTCTATAACGCGCAAAGCCACCCGAGGCTTCTGAGGTCAATGGTCATTGCACATGAGGCCTCGAGATCACACAGCCATGCAGGTGACAGACTCCGGCTTGTCACCGACATTTCTTGGTTCTGCCACATCCGTGGGAAGGTGCTCCAACTGCTTGCTATTTGCGCGATTCTCTCTTCTCCAGTTCTGATCAGACACGAATGTGCAGCTGAGCCTGGTGTGCGGCTCCATCGTGAAGGAACCGAGGTCAGAGGTGGGGGTCAGAGGCCAGCTGCAAGGACAGATAACGGGGGGGGGGATGGGAGATGTGCCCATGGAAAACAATTAGGGAGGCTTCCTGAAGCCTCAGAAGTCTGAGGAGTGACTTCCTACACACTTGGAGACATAAAAGTCCACTGACGGAGCATCACAAAGCTTCATTCAAGACAGGACTGGGCTCACTGGGGGAAGTGGGGCCTGGACCTGGCTGCAAGGACTGGGGAAGCGAGGGAGACGGACGTCCCATTTTGAGGACTGGGCTGAGCCGGGGACTGTCCTCTGGGGAGGCGGAGGGGCCGGGTGGGAGGGAGAGGACCCTGTGGGCGCTCAGCCCCTTTAACCTTGTTGCTGTGGGCGCTGCTTTTGAAAAGGATAAAACAAACCATAGAATCAAGTGAAAACAAAATCTGAAAGAGAAGCCAAACACATTTAAAACTTGATAGACTCTAAATCTAGAATAACATCTACAGAAGTCATTCAACTTGAATTCTACTGGGTTGGCTAAACAGTTTGTTTAGTTTTTTTTTTTTGTTTTGTTTTATTTTGTTTTCCCACACAAGGGCTCTAGGGGTGTTCAGTTGTCTTCATTCATTCAAACCGATTCTGTTAGATTGTATCGGGGCAGCTGCCATATCAGTGTGCATTTTAAAAAAACTTACCAAAATTTTTGTGCAGCCATTTTAAAAGAAGATGGAAGAAAATATGCAATATTTTCCAGTGTATTATGCTTTAGTATTTCAAGAAAGGTAAAAACGCAACTGAAATGTAAAAACAAAAAGACTTGTGCAGTGTGTGGAGAAGGTGCTGTGACTGACTGAAGTGTGCAGTTTCTTGGTCCTGTTGACATTTTGTTCAAATGATTCCTTGCTGTGGGGCTGTCTAATGCGTTGGAAGGTGTTGAGCAGCACCCTGGCCTCCACCCGCTGGGAGCCAATAGCAGAAGAGAGC